>JANHFJ010003934.1:0-11171 GCA_032468195.1 Cerberus rynchops
GGACCCTAGATAAATCCCAAGTGGGAAACCTATGCACCACTGGGGGGCTGAGATTGATGGCTCCCTTTAAAAAACTCTTAATTAAGGGATGTTGAGATAAGGAATGTTGTTCCCCTGAACAGAGAACTGTCGCTAAAGCCGCAACCTGCCTACGGAGGGTATTGGGAGAGAAATCTTTTTCTAAACCTTTTTGCAAGAACTGAAGAATCTGAGGAAGAGTGGCAACTGTAGGGCTTATCTGCTCCTCCGTGCACCATTGTACAAAGGTCGCCCATGTGGCCTGGTAAATTCTGTTAGTTGAAGGGCGCCTAGATGCCTGGATAGTGGTGATGACTCTTCAGGAATTCTGTCCTTCAACAACATCTGCCACTCAACCTCCAGGAGGTTAGATGAAACCAGGCTGGGTCTGGATGGAAGATATGCCCTTGACGCAGGGAGAGATGTTGACGAGGCAGATGCCAATGTCTCTCTACTGCAAGGGAGACAAGATCTGAGAACCAAGGGCATCTTGGCCAGTGTGGGGCTATGAGAATCACCTCCTCCTCCTCTTCCAAGATCTTGTGTGTTACTGCAGGGATAAGAGGAAGGGGAGGGAACGCGTAAAGGAGGCCCGAAGGCCAGTTTGAATGCAACAAGTCTGTGGCCTCTGCCAACGGGTGAAAAAACCGCGTATAAAACCTTGGTAGCTGAGCATTGTCCTGTGAAGCGAATAGGTCAATGGAAGGGTGACCAAATTGAGAGGCTATCCTTTGAAAAAGTTCCTGATTGAGCTGCCATTCGAACTAATCTATACTGGTGCGGCTCAGCCAATCAGCCTGAATATTTTGTGTGCCTGAAATATGTAAGGCTTGTATCGTTATGAAACATTTATCGGCCCATTAACAAAGTTCCTAGGCCTCAGCCATGAGTGAATGGGATCTAGTGCCTCCCTGTCTATTGATATGGGCTTTTGCAGCCACATTATCCATGAGAACCAGGATTGTCTGGCTCTGAATGACTTGTTCAAAGTGCTTTAATGCCAAATGGATGGCTTGGAGCTCTAAGAAATTAATAGGCCTCCGCTGGTCCGGTATTGACCATGTGCCCTGAACCATCTGACTTCCCATATGAGCACCCCACCCAGTTAAACTAGCGTCCATGGTAATGGTTAGTGTGGGATGTACTCACAAAGGACAGCCCTGCTCTATGGCCTGAGTTCTCCACCAGTTCAAGGACTGTGAAACATCTGCTGGGAGATGAACCTGGGCTGGAGAATTACTATGACCCTGTTGTTGTGCAGGTAGCAAGAACCATTGCAGTGGGCGCGAATGTAACCTGGCCCATGGCACAATGGATATGCAGGAAATAAATTTCCCTAACAAGCTGGAAAGCATGGCAATGGACACCGATTATCTGTGTTGGACTTGAGTGACTAGGTCTCTAATGCCTGTTTGTTGGTCTTCTGAAAGAAAAACTTTACACATAGTTGTGTCTATTATGGCTCCTAGGTGCTGAAGCCTGGTAGTAGGCACCAGTTGGCTTTTGGGATAATTGATGAGGAAACCATGCTGAATTAGAGTTTGAATAGTGGTATCGACATTCTCTGCGGCCTGCTTTGCGGAGGCAGCCTGAATGAGAATGTCATCTAGGTAGCTCTGAATCCTGATTGGGATCGAGTGAAGATGAGCTAGTAAGGCTGTCAGAATTTTTGTGAAAGTTCTAGGTGCAGAAGACAGATCGAAGGGCAAAGCAGTGTACTGGAAATGAGCGTCCAGGTACACAAATCTTAAAAATTTCATATGCTGTGGGAAAATCGGGACATGAAGATAAGCTTCGGACAGGTCAATTGAACCTAGGAAGTCGCCCTTCCTGACTGAGTCCAAAATAGTTTGAAGCGAATGCATTTTAAAGCGTTTGTAGGCTAAATATTCATTTAGACGCTTTAGATCAAGAATTGCTCTCCATTACCCAGAAGATTTTGGAACCAAAAACAATCTAGAATAGAACCCAGAACCCTTCTGTGAAGTAGGGACAGGTTCTATGGCTTTAATCTGCTGTAAGTGACTTATTGCCTCCAGAATGAACGAGTGCATGGAGGGGTCAGGAGATGTTGAACAGATCATAAGGGAATCTGAGGGAATGGAGATGAATTCAAGAGTTAAACCGTATCTAATTGTATTAAGGACCCACCTGTCTGAAACTGTCTCCTCCCACCAGTCGGTGAACTGTTGTAAGCGACCGCCAACGGCTGGATGCCCTAGGGATTTATCTGGGTCTTCTAGCGGGGTGACTGCTAGACTCTCGAAAGGGACGCTTTGATTGGGGGAACTGTCGGTATCTGTCCCTGTAGTCTTGTGAACGGTTGGGTTTCCTAGGGAAGGAGCGAGGCTGATAGGCAAAGGACTGAGTGGAGGTCGAGGCAGAGGCAGAGGATGTTGAAGGAAGAGCACGGAAAGGCTGTGGCTTAGGATATGGGGAGAATCGGCGGTTCGCTCTTTTGGCATGCGATGGTAGAACCTTGCGTTTGTCCTTGGTTTCTATGAGCAAGGGATCAAGGGCTGTGCCAAAGAGCTTGTCCCCTTGCAGAGGTCCAGCTGACAATCACCATTTTGCTTTGGCATCTGCCTGCCAATTCTTTAGCCAGAGCAGTCTTCTTGTTGCTGAAGCACCCATGGCCCAGGAAGCAAAGCGAATGGTGTCTAGAGTTGCGTCAGCAGAAAATTGTGTGGCAAGAATTATCTTGCTGACATCATGGTGCAGTCTTGCATCACCTGGTGGTAGGTGCTCCTGTAGCTGGCGAAGCCACATGAGCGTTGTTCTGTTGAAAAATGTGGCTGCTGAAACTGCCTTAATAGCCCATGCTGCAGACTGATGGTCATATTTGAGCATGGACTCCAACTTTTTCTCCTCTGGTTTTAAAAGCTCCGATGGGTCATCAGAGACTGGCATGGGAGAAAGCAGGGATGTCACCAGATCCTCCACTGTTGGTAACTGAAGCAAGTCTCTGAGGGCCTTGCCAGGCAGGTAGAATTTCTTATCATTGGAGGTTGGTGTTATGTGTGAAGCCGGTTTCTGCCATTGCTTTATGATGTTATCAAGCACCACTTGAGGGGTAGGGACCTCCTCCGTACGTGTAGGTGGCGTTGTGAACAGCAGATTCTTGGCACGTACTTGCTCTGGTTTGCCATCAGCTATTGGAGGGGTTTCCTCAAGGTCAGCCGTGGCCTTTGCCTTGTATAGGAGGGAGCGAATAAGGCAGAAGGAAAGAGTCCCGGAGTAACTGGAATCTCCGGCAGTGGGGCCTCATCCTCGGAAAGGGTTCCCTCCACAAGCTCTCCCTCTTCGGCCTCCGAATCGGAGTTACGCTGAGATGATATATGCAACTGCGAATGCCAAAGGTCAGTGGCCTATAGATCAGTAGATGCCTGGTTGCCTGCCAAGGCTGGCAAGGAGCTTGACCTACAATGTTGGCTATGTTGCAGGGCTGCTAAACCTTGCATAATAGCTGATAACAGGGAAGATTTTAGATCATGGACGACCTCAAAAAGGTCATCCCTGGCACTAGTTGCGTTAGGCGCAGTATCAGAGGTGATTGGCAAGGTCTGATCCAAGGCATAAGAAGAGGCTTCGGCACGGTCAAGAGACAAGGCAACAGCTAATGCCACCAAGGCGGGCCTGGCTGGGGATGGGTGTTGGGTGGAAGCCTTATGTTCGGCCCTTCTGACCTGCTTTTCAATTGCCTTGTGGCGGCGGTGTTCTGTTTTTTCATCAGCCTTGGAGCCGGCTGAAACTGCTGACTTCCCCTTAGCTTTTTTGGCAATCGCCCCTTTCTTAGAATTGGCCTGTGTTAAAATAGGAGGCGTGACTGACAGATTTGGCAGGTCTTGCATACTGGTGGATGGTTGACCGGCCATTGCAGACAAATTGTAGTGTCTTATATATATATTGAAAGATGAGGCCTCTAAAGGGATGCCTCTTCTTGGATAGAGTTTCTATATGCCCTACGTAGGCCTGTTTTCTATTGATCTATTGTCTTAAACTAAGTTTGTATATTTTAATATTATTTTTGAGGTTTGGCCACTATGAGTCGCTAAAGGCCTAACTATATTTAATGAAATTGCTAAATTAACTATAACTATTCAATGAACTATAATAAACTGATTCTTTTCTTCTTCTTCTTTTTTTGAATTAAGAAGTCGCCACAAAATTCAAAGGATAATGTAAAGAAAATAAGGTAAAGTAACCCTGTCCACTTTCCTTCTTGCTTTTTCTTTCTTCTTTTTCCTCTTTCTTTTTGATCATTAACTATCCGGAACAAATAAATAACTATGAGGGATGAAAGAACTTGGCTCCAAACAAAAATTATTGAAGCAAAAAAGGGACGCCTAAAATGGCGGCCGCAGGTTTCGCGCTCTTTTTGAAGTGAAGGAAGATGGAGTAATGGCTTTCTGTGAGTAAAACGCTGAGGATAAAGCCGGTATGTAGAACTGTTGATTTCAGCCGCGTAGGGCTAGGGAAGAACTGCCGGGAGATGGATCGGCTCGTTGCCAGACTTTGCCCACCAATGTCTGCAGGAGATAGAGAAGACGAAAAGGCATTGAAGTCTGCTCTGATAGCTGAGGTAAATCTCAGCGGCAGAGAAAACTGGCAGCAGCAGCTCAATAGGGCAGCAGATAGATCGGGTTGCTTTTTTTCTTTTTCCCAAGAGAAACGAAAATGAAGAAGCGGTTAGAGAGGCAAAACCCCCCACCCACGTTTTCCAGCCAGCTGCCTAAGCAAATGATTAAAAGCCCTCACAAATCGTGAAAACGGGCTGCCAGTTTACTAGGCTGCAACGAAAACGGCTCGTGGGGGGGGGCATAAAAGCTGCTCCCGCAGCCGGTGAGCTGTGTGGCTTCCGATTTTTTGTGCTTGAAGGAAGAACGGAGCACAAACAGATGATGATACCTGCTGATATAGAGATACAAAATACAAAATATGAAGAAAGATGGATGGTGTGTGCTCCAGACTGCAGTCAGATCTTGAGCTGAGTCGATAAACACTGGAGTAATGCCAGAACAGGCGAGGCTTTTATATAAATCGACCCAGTCATGTGATCTTTGCCAGCCAATAACCCACACGATTGGAGGCTATGCTTCCTCCACAATGGAGAAATCTGTAATCCCATCTTCTTTCAGAGACTCTGTGCTTGAAAAGAAATTCACAATTCAATTTTATTAGATATTAAAACACAAGAGGAAAGTTGGTATTAGTTATATATTTGATCTGCAAAAGGAAAAATGGGAATACCCAGTTTTGAAAAAACAAAGGTTCTAAGTATTTAAAAACTGAAAAACTTCCTGTGATTTAAAAGTTAAATTAAGTCATCAGAAAATATTATTTGATGTTTCTGGGACTCCTTAAAGAATATTTAAAAGGAAATGGACATTGATTTTTTTTCTTTCAATGTGTGAAATACAAAAGTTCTTTAAGCCACATGATTTTAGTTCTAACTTTGTTTTGGTTTCAAATCAATACAATACACTTTGGGAAGAAATATTATACTTAAGATTTCAATGTAACAATGAAGTAGTGTCCAAAAACATGGAATTAGGCTTTCATGTCATTTTTTTACATTTATGACCTTTGCAGCATCATGTGATTTAGTTGGATAATTGACAAATGGCTCACATTTATGATGGTTTCAGCATCCCAGAGTCGTGTGATTTCCTTTTGCAATTTTCTGACCAGCAAAATCAATGGGGAAAACCAGATTCACTTAGCAACTGTGTTACTAATTTAAGAACTGCAATGATTCACTTAACAAATGAAGCGAGAAAAAGTCGTAAAATGGAGCAAACTCACTTAATGAATTTCTCACTTAACAAATAAATTTTTGGCTCAATTTTGGCCATAAATTGAGGACTACCTATACTGTCAGGTCTGCCAGGTTCAGCTCACGGGCATCCTGGGGCATCTCATGAAACCCTAACTATTATACTATATTATAGAGCCTGTAGATGTAATTCAACAAATTGGAAAGTAAGTCATTCACCTGATTTTAACAAAGGGATCCAGGATATGAGTTTGATACCTAATTTTAAAATGTATTTCCGTTCTATAAATGAGAAGATAACACACTATGCTGCTATGAGGATAGATGTGATGATGAATTGAACAGCTGAATTAATTTTATAAACTTTATACATAAACTATAATAAATACTGTTATTTATAAAAATACTGTATATGTATCTTAGGATTTTGTTGTTAATTAGGATTTGTTTAGTTCATTCCATACAACACATTTATGATGTTTTTTTCTTTCATTGTATAATCACTACTTACCAGGTCTAGAGTTCCTAGAAAACTGAATTTGTGTTTAGATGGCACTACTACTGAGATAGATATACTCCCTCTCTCTGCCTGGGGTTTCTGTATTTTAATTTTAACAATATTTTATTTTTCATATCAATATTTTATAGTTTATTATTATTAATTTATATATTATTCATTTATTTTTATTTTATTTGTTTATTTATGCTGACCAGAATTGGTTCCTATGAGACGGGCAGCTACATATGTAAATTTCATTAATAAATAAAATTAACGTAGACTCTTTTCTATGCCACCATTTCAACAAATAACATATTTCAAAAGGTATACCAAAGTGTTTTTTCTATGGATCAAGCAAAAGATCCCAGGATCAGAAGCAGTTTTTCGGCTACCTACTTTAATGAATATCTTTGAAGAATGAACCCTACTGAATCCATAATCATTACAACCATTTTAACGTATTACAGGAATGCTTAATCAACAATGAAAATAAAAACCCAACATGCCACCCATATATTCCCAATATTTACTGCACCAAAATGCATGCCTACTATTATGTAAGTGATATTTGTAGAATAGAACAGAACAGAACAGAATAGAACAGAACAGAACAGAATAGAATAGAACAGAATAGAATAGAACAGAATAGAATAGAATAATTTATTGGCCAAGTGTGATTGGACACACAAGGAATTAGTCTTTGATGCATATGTTCTCAGTATATATTAAAAGAAACAGTACATACAGCAGGAATCATAAGATACAACACGTAATGATAGTCATGGGGTACAAATAAGCAGTCAAATCATACTAGGAGACAACAATCAATGTAAATTATAAGGATACAAGCAACAAGTTGTAGTCATAGTGGGGTGGGTAGGTAATGGAATGATGAGAATAATAGTAATGCAGACTTAATAAATAGTTAGACAGTGCTGAGGAAATTATTTGTTTAGCAGAGTGATGGTATTCGGGGGGAAAGCTGTTCTTGTGTCTAGTTATTCTTGTGTGTAGTGCCCTATAGCGTTGTTTTGAGGATAGGAGTTGAAACAGTTTATGTCTTGGATGTGACTGGTCCTTAAATATTTTCCCAACCCTCTTTTTGACTCATGCAGTATACAGGTCCTCTGTAGTAATTGTTGGTAGTAATTGTTTTTTCTGCAGTTCTGATTATTCTCTGTAGTCTGTGTCTGTCTTGTTGGGTTGCAGAACCAAGCCAGACAGTTATAGAGGTACAGATGACCAATTCAATAATTGCGTTATAGAACTGGATCAGCAGCTCCTTGGGCAGTTTATGCTTTCTGAGTTGGCACAGAAATAATATTCTTTGTTGTGCTTTTTTGATGACATTTTTGATGTTAGGTGTCCATTTTAGATCTTGTGATATTATAGAACCTAGAAATTTGAAGGATTCTACTGTCGATACTGTGTTGTCTAATATCAAACTAATGTTCTGATCTAATAGAGACAGTTTAACTTTGGTGTTTCAATACCAAATGTCCCTTTCTAATAAAACATGCTGCTTTGTACATTGCCATACCTTTGAAGATTGGTTGACAATTTCACATAATTATAGATGTATCTCGACTGGCTAAAGCTACTGAAAGGTCTGACATTAGTCCAAACATGTTTCTAAATCTCTCTTGTTCCATCTGTATGCATTTAAAATGATTCCAGAAAACTCTACAAATTGCTTAGTTTCAATACTTCAGATTTGTTTAACAGTTTAAATGCTAGCTTAAAAGGGATTCTGTGACTATTTGACTTAGAACTGCCTTCAAAATGTGTTTTTTGTAGACACTGTATAAAAGCCCAACCCAGTGATACTGGGAAGCCCATCCTAATCATATCTCCAGATGTTAGGCATAGGAGACAAGAAATAATCTTCCATCCCATGAAGATCTAATATAATTATACAACAAGCTTTTTCCAATTAAGAAAATGATTCCTAGTTGATGAAAGCTTATTCTTTACAAAGCTATAAAGTGCTATAAACCTCATTTTTGTATTTATAGTTTCTGTAAATTTATGATGGTGGCACATGGCAACCTTGAATGGTCTTAAAAACCTAAGAACTGTAGGGCCAAACTTCATTACTACTTTGATGGGAGACCACAAGAAAATCCCTAGGGCTGTAAACTAGTTGTAAAAGGGGGGGGGGAATCCCAGAAGACCATAGCAAATACTATTTCTGTATTGCCAAGGAAACTACATATCTTATGTAATCACCAGGAGTAAAACTTGACTTGCAGAAGGCATTATTTATTGTGGTGTACTGTCACAACTATTTCTCTGGGCTAAAAATATGTACCAGTTCAACTCTTGGTACGGATTTGATAATCAAAACAATATTGTTCTTAGTTCTGAGAGTTATGCAGATTGCATAGATTCATCTACTTAATATAACATGAACATTAATTATTCTGGTGTCTTTATATTTTCTTGGAAATTTGACTTAAATTTCCATCATGTTTCCATACAATAACTTTATGGCCCCTATTTTTATGCTACTTGACCACTGATCATTATGTCAATTTTGCTGCTATTTTCCAGACAAACTATTCATACCTTACTATAGAGATGGTCCTCAATTATTTTATATCTAGTATGTCTGAAAGTAACAGAACCTTAGCAACTTTGGAATGATGAGAAATAAAGCTCAACTAGTTAGAGAAAGCTGGATTAATTTCTGAGTTTCAAATAGTAACTTGGATTTCCTATATTTCAATCCAATATATTACAGTAACCACTGTAGCACATTGCCTTTAAAGACTGGTGTTCTCAGTCTTCAACTTGTGCACATTCTGAAATGGGAAACATTTCTTATTTACAAACCAAAGCAATTTTCTAAATTGATATTATCCATATGGAAAGGTTTCTGTAAGCTTGAGTTACTCCAGTTTGGCTTGGAATTAAAACAAGAGAATATTAACAGGGGCACATTCGGTCCAAATTTAATGCAGATCACAATGGAAAAATGATTAATATTCAGCTTAGTGCTTCACTGTGAACTAAAGTGTGTGGATTTTAAAGTACAAAAATGAAGATAAATGAATCTCTCTCTTGCCCAGCCGTATCATATATAAAATAAACATTTTTGCTGTTTAGTTTGTTTCAGAAAAAATAAGCTATGGCGCTAAATATATTTGCCAGGAGCATATTTCTCTGGTTTTCTTTTTCTGTTTTTTTTCTTAGATTACAATAAGATGTCATTGCATCCTTTATCCTAATTCATTATCCATTTCTTTTCATTTAAGAATCCTTTTGTTTACTATACTGGAGAAAATAAAGGCCAGCTCTATACAAGTGGTTAAATCAAAGACATTTACTAAAGTTATTGCAAAAGATAAACAAGTAGTAAGGCAATGAATAGTAGCCCTACAAACTTAGCCATACATACGACTTGGTGCTTATTTTCCAGTCACTGATTCCATAAATATACAACTCATTCTTCAAAGTATCAGTTAGCATTAAAACACACACACACCTGATATATTTTTAATTGGTTTTTAAATTGCTACTAATTTATTGTTTTTAGACGGTTGTACACCGCCCTGAGTCCCTTTTTGGGAGAGGGGCAGTATATAAATTGAATAAATAAATAAATAAATAAATAAATAAATAAATACACAACACCTGACACAACATGGAATCTACAGCTTGCATAGAAAGTGAAGCTTTCGGTCAACTGCAAGAGAGCTACAGTAGGTAGCTCAATTTATTATTTGTAATTTTGCTTTAGCTAAGTTTTTTTTTTAAATCACTGATCAAAACTGATCCATCCTCCCAACTGCAACTATTTTAAGGTGCAACCACACAGGGTTATCCAGAGGAACGCAACAGTTTCGGAAGTTGTAGTATCTACATTTTTTAAGGCACAGCCATGATATATGCAAATGTACACAATCTTATCACACATAGGATGAAATAAGAATGTTCTTGGTATTGGAAACAATCTTTGGATTTGCAGCGCTCTAACTTAAAATGAGAGTAAACAAGCTTCCCCAGATGTCACATCTCTTGAGTTTCAGCTTTCCAACTTGTCTATTCTCTCTAATTCAGATTTTTCACATCCTGATAAATAATTCCATATCAAGAAAATATTTGGATATTGAGCTAATCTTCTCTTCTCTTTTATAAATTACCACATTTATTCATTCACTAGTTTTAAAATAAAATATTTTATTAAAACATTAATTGTACATATTTATGGGGGGGAAATTAAAAAGCACCTGGAATTATATCATCCTTTATAATGCAAGTGTCATATTATGGTTTTGGGGTGATTACGTCAATTTAGTTTTTCACGTATTATTAATAATTCCTCATTACATAAAATTATTACTAAACTGGTAATTAAGTGGATGTGAAGTATCCATATGTTGAAGTTCTCATAACATTTCAATTATGAACTTCATATCAGATGTCTTCCAATCTACATTAGAGACAGTAATGAGCCAGCTCTTGCCAAAGGCACTCAAATGAGTTCATTCAGCTTTGTTGTGCATCATTATATTGCTCTTGAAATGGTTGATCATCACACCTCTGAAGATTTATAAACATCCAATTTTGGGGAGAAGTCTCATGGGTTATGCATAATGGCAAGACAAATTTCTTGAGCATCCTGCAGATTGGCCTAGAACAGCATTTGTCAAACTTAGCAACTTTAAGAAGTGTGGCCTTCAACTCCAGAAAAATAATGGCCTAGCCAACTAGATTGGGTTAGTGAATCAAATTTCTTTGTTGTTGTTGTTTGTTTCTTTTCGAGTTTTGTATCTTAAAATAATCTGCATGTTCAACATTAATTTAATTTAATTTAATTTCAGAATTTTTATACCGCCCCCTCTCCCAAGGGACTCGGGGCGGTGTACAGCAAGT
>JANHFJ010003934.1:55831-68618 GCA_032468195.1 Cerberus rynchops
AAAAACCCCATACGTTATTTTCTGGCTTTATTTCTGACTGTCAGTATATAGCTCCAGCATACCACAGATAGGGAGATTGTGTAACATTTAAATTAAGCGGTTAATTGAGCCATTAATCGGTTAAAGTCGAGACAGTTCATCAACGCGAAACAATAACTCGGGTTGGCGGATGGTTATAATCTTTGCATCTTTCCTTTTTGCGCCGAGCTGAACCCTCTTTAGCCTTCCCCCGATATCACTTTCCCCCTTCCCTTCCCTCCGTCTTACTTTCTGCCTTGCCTCCAATAATGTTAAGAAGCTGAGGGAGGGGGGTCGTTTAATAAAGCTAGACAATAAGGGAATGGCGGGCGACATTTAAATCACAGGCTTGACTGAAAATGAAATATCCCGTGGCTGGTTCGCTGTATTTGCATCAGAAAGGCAGCCAGGGTATTTCAGGCTCCCCCTCTTCATCCGCCCCCCTTCCTCTCCGGCTCCGAATGGGCTGCGTTTCCCCACCAAACCCTTTGTGGCCCGGGCTTGCCTCGCGTCCCATTCTGGGGAAAGCAAAGGAGCAGAGAAACCTTCCCCCCCGTATGGCAGATCATTCTCTAAGTGAATAGAGATGAAGGCAGGGATATTAAGTGACTCTATAAAACATCCCGGACACAATTGTGTGATTGATGGAGGACAAAGTGGGAACAGCAGGACACCCGATCCTGGGAGAAGCCGCGCTGTCAATGCGAGAAGCCCATCTCTCGAAACAGCTTCTCCTGCAGGAGTTTGCAGTCTATTTGTATGAGTAATCAGCTGAGCCCCCTCTCTGTCAGCCGTGTTTACTCACTGATTTTCTCAACAAGACAACCATTGACACTGGATGGATGGGGCTAATCTGGCGCAGAACTGGCGGCTTTGCAGAGGCTACAGGTCGAAAATGGAGCGCCGCGCCAGCTTCACCTCGCCTAATCTAGCGGCTAATATTTATTAGAGCCAATTTACAACGCCGCTCTCGCAAAGAGCAAGCAAAGGCGCGGCCACAATTAATAACGCAGCCCTCGCCCATCGGGCGAATATCTAAGAGCAGCGGTGCCAGCAAGACCCGCTTCAGATGGCCAGCGCCGGGCCCAAAGACACAGCGCTTGCCCGAGCCACCAGCCTGGCCCGCCCGAGCAACAGGCCCGCCTGCAGGAGGTTCCCCCCTCGCTTCCAGGCCCGGATCCTTCGGGTCAAAAGGACGCTCCCCAAACTTCCGGGACTGCCTTAAGACGCCACCTTTTAATTCAGTTCAAACGCGCGCGTTTCCCCTCAGGTTTATGATTTCTTCCACACTAATGTTTCCTTGTGATTCAATGGCGGGAGGGGGCAATGTCAAGAAACCACCGGCGGCGCCCACCGGCCGGGTAGGAGAAGCTAAGACAGCCCCGCCGCACCTGCAAGCTGAAAGATTTGCTTAATGCACCAACAGCCTTTTTTGCCCGCAATTAAAACGGGTCTCTGCAGCAGCAGGCACCTCCCTGTCCTTGCCGCAACCCGGAGCAGGTGGCGCCCTCGCACAGCTCCAGATACACGCGGGCTGCCTGCAACGCCATTCCTTCCTGGACTCCTTTCAAAGGGAGCCTACAGAGGAGAGTTGCCCGCAGGTTCACAGCCACGGAACAAAGGGCGTCTGGATCCCTGGAGCGTCTCTGACCAACTGGCATATTCCGGATAAATTTTATAGCACAAGGTGGTTTGTTGTGCGGCTGTGTGTTTTAAAGAAGTTCCTGTGGTCGTTCAGGGACATTTCGGAAATGCCTTTGTAAAGTGCTGCTATCGCGTTGAGGCCAGGGGGCAGGCCTCTCGATTCCCACATGCGAAATCGGACGTTAAGCATTAATAGAGCAGATCGCCGCCTTCCTTTCTGTGATGCTGACACGCGCTCACAAATCTAAACACAATTAAGCAATCTTCTGCATGTATTCTGCACCCCTATGTTTAAGTATCCCATCCATCTTGATACACGAAGACAGACCGCTGAAGGAGGTGGAATCCGAGTTCAAATATCCCAAAATAATTTTGGTTTGGACAAATCACCATATTCCTCCACCCTCTCTTTCGACTTCCTTTTTTCGGCACTAAGCCAGGGATGGCCTCTCCTATCTGCCTATAATACCTATAGTACTATGTAATACCTATAGTACTTCCACCCATATGTACATTTGATGTTGGTTACGGTACTTTAAAACAGCATATGTGGACAGGGCACCATGGTGAGCCCAGGGTTCAACCCTGCTATAAATCGCCAGACCCAGCTGAATTCGGTGCACCCAAAGTAACTTAGAGTCTGGTGGCTGCTTTCCCAAAGAAAAATGCTTGAAGGACAAGTGCAGACCTACCGTTTCTACCCGACAGGACCGTATTAAAGATTTCGCACGTTACACCCGTCCTGCACGCAATCAAAGGCCCAGAAGAACTGCCAGGATTTTGCCAAGCACCGGAACGCACGTAGCAAAGGGGGAAGGCTGTTCACGGAAGAAATGCAGGGTCGGCTTTGTCCAAAATGAACAACGCCGGATTCAAAGGCGGAGGAAACGTCCTTCCTTCTTGCCCCAGTGCGGCTAAGTCTGGCCTTTCCAATCTAGGATTTCCTTAGCTCAGCGCGGCGGCTTAAGGCCTGGCTTGCTGGACCGGTCGCGCAGGGCAAGGAACACCTTTCCTCGCCTCCGTAGGCAAGGCCCGGGCTTAGCACCGGTCGCCACGAGGCCTTCCCCCCCCCCCCCATTTTTCGCGCCTTTCCCGCTTGGATCGAGGCTACTGCGTTTCAGTCCAGGCCGACGGCCCTCCAAGAGGGACGGATCGGGCCGCTAGGCTACCCTCCACCCTTCACCCCAGCTCTCGGAACCTCCATGCTTCCTGGCTGTCCGATGCAGTTGAAGGAACTGCTCGGTCGTCGGGGAGTGGCAGGCCGCGACCGTCGCCTCCTCCCGCCTCGGTAGGCCAGGCGGCATCTTGGTGCTAATTGCTGGGCTCCCTGCCTACCCACACCTCCGCCGCTAATTCCCCGCTTCTCATTCCGCAGGGAGGCGGAATGGCGGAGGGGGTGGGAGCCGCGGAGCCTCCGACGCCTCCTCCGAGCGCGCGCCTGACTCCGGCGTGTGGCGTCCATCAAGTCCACCCGATCAGGGCGGTTCGCTAAATTAGCAGCTTGGCTGTATAATCAGGCGCTTGCCATTGAGGCCGCTGAGCTCGCCCGTTAGGCCTAGGTGAGGCTGCGGCGCCTAATGGGGCGGGAGGTGTGACGAAGATGCTAAGTTGGCAATTAAAGCTCGTATCTGCCGAGCGCGATTTTAGGGCAGCCCTGGGTTATTATCGCTCGAGAAAACGCGGGGAGGTTTCGTGCGCGCGTGTCTATACGCGCGCGGACACCCACCCGCCCACAATCAGCACCGCGCCTGAAAACGCAGCAACACATCAATTAGGCGAAGCTCCTGTTTAAAATGCTTCCGCTTACATCTTCGTCGTTTCACCAGTTCCATGGATTTTCTTTTTTAGATCTGATCTGAAAACATCTGAAGTTCGGCGCCTTTAATATTTATCTCGTCTTTGCACTTAGAGTTTACTTTAAAAACTCTTATCTGTCCCCTAAAGATCACTTCATCCAGCCAAACCCTGCTTTTCCTGTACTTATCTGTCCCCCTTATAAATAGATCAACAAATTGCTTTATCCCAAAATGGCCCACTAAAGTATGTTAATAAAATGTTAGTACAATTTTTTTAATTAGTAGCAAGAAGAGGTATTGCCTCTTTTTTTTTAAAAAAAAAATGTGCCTGAGGGGGACAATTATACTGTGACAAAACTCTGGAGGTGATCAATTATTCACCCTGGATCTGTCAAGAGAAGTCATAAGGAAAGCAAAGCTGGCAAAAAAAGAGTTAAAAGTAAACTTAATTTAGAGGTGAAAACTAGAGGAGAGGATAAATATAGAAAAGGTTACTTAATGTGAAGCTGTAAGTGCTGAGGTTTCTAAGGTAAAAGCTGCTTCTGCCTTAAAAACCCTCTGAAATCTCTTTCAAGTGTAAATGCATTGTTGCAAAGCTATTAATGGACCACTTAAACATATTAACCCATGAACATACTCTATTTAAATAGCTCTTTCCTCTAAAAACATTTTACATTTAAACTGGAAGACCATATTCTGTTTATTCCAATGGAAAAAAGTCCCAAGGCATTTGCTGCACTTAAATACCTAAATTGAAATATTACCAAAAATATTATTAGCTTTATTTGCTGACACAAGGGAGATAGGTTAAAGTATTTTTCATTTAATTTAATGGTGAATAAAGCACTTAAGACACTTGATGATTTATTGATCAAATAGAAATCAAGGCATCCAACAGCTACTTATTTAATCCCCACTCCCTAGATTATATATAAATTATTTTTTCTTTCCTTTTCTCACAATATGTGCACTTAGCCTTGTGGTTCTAAAGATTATAAGGAATTGGGGGTTCTTAGTTCATTATAAAGATTATAATATTTCCTAAGATACCCTTTTCCTCTATGAAGGATAGGAAATCATGAATCTCCACAGAACTATAAACAGAATTTTAATGAACAACAATGTTCCACAATTTTTCACTATTGTTCCAAAATGAGTCATATTTACAATTTCTTTTTTAAAAGGGAATTAAAAACTCTTCAGTAATAACTTGTAGTTATACCTGTATCATTTAAAATAAATTCATCTGAGGCAATTGATGATAGAGTAACAAGTCTGTTTATATGTTTCAGTAAGCCATTACTTTAGCATAGTTAAGCTACAAGTGGCTAAGATCACATAATATACTAAGTTATAGTTTACAAATCATGTTGACCAGTTTGAACAACATGCTAAACCAAAATCAAACCAGATTGGTTCAGTGTGTAAGAATTCAACCACAATATACTATGTTCATGCAAAAGACAGATGAGAGGACTGCTTTAAAGAACTGCAGATGGATGTTATGTCCACACCTTGAAACAACTTTTGGAATTCACTTATATGATCACACACAGATATTGCAAAAAGCCATACCTCCCTCCCAAAAGCATAGGTCCAATACAAAAGAATATTGATATAGAATTAATACCCAGTACTTAAAATTGCCTGTTGAACAAGATATTTGCTAATTTAATTGTACTCTTATTTGCATGTATCAAATCAATCTCCTATACACAAGGCATACAAAATATACAATACACAAATCCTCCCTTTCTTCCAGCAAAAGAGCAAACAAGATAGGAAAAGAGGAAATGGCAGGGAAGGGAAAAAACAAATTGGATGGAGATGAGATGGATGGAGATGAAACAAGGGGAAGACGTAACTGGACGTAGGAATAAAAAAAACCATTCTGTACACACATTATAAAAACAAATGCCAAACAGCAGCTCCCAACCAGGATCATCAGAGATGTTTGCATTTTCAGCATCAGTTTGCCCTCATTTGTCCTTTCTTATTTCTTTTCAATAGTTTTTCATTCTTATCAGTAAAAGTAAGCTGAGGTACCTCATAGGTTATTACTTAAGGAAAGTAATTTCCTTACCTCAATTCATTGGTTTCACTTGAGGAAAAGGACTTAGTCTTTTTTGGCAGTGTCAGGTGGATTGAACCTGTTAGGATAAAGTTGATGTGTAACTAAGATAGTCCAATCTGTTTCATAGTTTGGCACAAATACAGATTTACCATTGGCTCAATTATAACTCATGTACCAATAATGAAGTATAGCAGTGTTTCTTAGTCTCAGCAAGTTTAAGATGTATACATAGACTTCAATAAGCTTCAGAAGACTTCAGAAGCTGGCTTGGGAATTCTGGGAATTGAAGTCCACACATATTAAAGCTGCCAAGATTTAAAAATACAGATATATGATAAAGGGCTAGACTATGATCAGGGAGCCCTGGGGTCCTACCTACCATTAGGACACTGCTATAGAACAGTAATGGTGAACCTTTCACAGACTGAGTGCCCAAACTGCAAGTCTTTCATGTGCATGCATGTACATGTGTGGGGCAAAAAGCCCAAGATCAGCTGGCCAGCAGGAGGCAGGGTATCACAACACCAGCTCTGCAAGAGGTGAGATCTTTTTCTGTTTTGTCATGTGCAAGAAAACTTGTGTTTCCCTGCAAACAACAACAAGAAATGCAACAAAATACAGCAGCGAAACATGGTGGAGATGAGCTGGGGCAACAGTGCACATGCCCACAGAGGGGCTCTGAGTGCCACCCATCACATATGCCATAGGTTCACTACCACTGCTATAGAAACTCATTGGGTGACATTGGAACAGCCCATAACACACACTCTCTCAGACCAGCATATTTCACATAATTAGTGGGAAGGGGTAGATAGAAGAGAGAGTGCTATAAACATTACCATGCACTCCTGGAGGAAAAGCAGGATATGTCTATCAAATATATCATTTTCAATGGGAGGTATTTGCTTCTGAAACACCCCAATGTTTTACAAGATAGAAATAACAACAATACAGGTAGTCTTCAACTTGAAACCATTTGATTGTCCAAAATTACAAGAGCACTGAAAAAAGTAACCTCCGACCACTGCAGCATCCCTGTGGGGACATGATCAAAATTCAGACAATTGGCAAACGCATGCTGTTGGACCTGTCACATTTTAAACCTCTAAATAAAAACAATCCTTGGCTCCATTTGTTGAGAAAGGTATAGTTTATTAGAGATCAAGTGTACTGCAGTAGTACAAAGCCAGAATTGAAAATTGTACACCAAATTCCCTAAATCCTATTTTTTCCTTCCTGTCTTCTCCCACCCCAGGATAACCAATCAGATTCAGGCAAGACGTTTTCATAACAGTTCAAGCATAGTCTGGTATGCAGCTCCCTCCTTCCAACTGGATGACCTTGAGGCAGCGTCTTCAGGAGATACAGTATTCACTGTCTTCAGGAGATACAGCATTCACTTTCATTTCCCGAAACTTTCCTTCTTCCTCCTCCTCCTCCTCACAGTTTATGGCAGTCTGTCACCACCTAACAACTAAGCACAAACAAGGATAATGTGGCAGCTGATGCATGCAGTCCCAAAATCATGTGATCACCATTTATAACTTTCCCAGCTGTCTTCTGAACAGTCAATGTGGGAACTTAACCACTGTGTGATGTATTGAATTATTACAGTGATTCATTTAACTATGGGGGAAAAGTTTGTAAACTACAGTATAATTCACTTAATAATTGTCCTGTTTAGCATTTACATTTTGGCCTCAACTGTGATTGTAAATCGAGGACTACTTGTATAGCATAGGGTTGGGTGAATGTAAAGAATTTGAACGATTTTGCACAAATGCAGAACTTAACTAGCCAACAGCATTTCAGTGCAGCATTTGAGAACACAGCCTCTTTTATCAGTTCACAATTCAGAGTGCTGGACAATCTCTTTAAAAGAGATTGAACAAATCATGGTTAGTGAATCATGAGTAGGCATGTCACAGACAAATCATCAAGAATTAAATATATACACATTGCTTGTCTCTGGCTTAGCATGTTGTGCAAACTTAGCTTTTGTAATTTATAAACCAGTGCGATCCCTATCAATTGAATTTAACAAACCATGGATAAACCACAACATAAAATAATGTACTAATGAACCTTGTAATTATACAGGTAGCTTTTCATCATAAAAAACCATTCAGTCTTATTTGCTTTTGTACAATATTATATTCTGATTAGAAAAGAAATGTATTGATAACAAGGAGTTGAACATTACATTGGCAAGTTTAAGTTTGTCACATCATGGGTAAGGATTCCCACCACTCCCCATGACATAACAGAACATGAGCCAGAGGGAAACTCTCTGATTTAGTATATAATAACTATATGCATAAGTACACACAGAGACACTTCACATGGTAGCCAAAAGCACAGCTGGATGCATCTGTGGTTATTTTTTAAAAATATTGATGGCAATCACTGCCTTTGTTCAAACACCAAGGGAGTTTATTCTCCATTATATTTTGAATGTCCAAAAACCTGTAAAATAGATTATCCTAAACAGCAGGCATGCAACATTTTATGGATTTAAGGTGTGTTCTGGAAGCCATTTGGGGGAATAGAATTGGGGTACGACTGAATGAAAACAAGAAAAAAGATTTAAACTATTGATGTGATTGCTCTTTGTATTTAATAACTTCTCCCTTCTTTCACAAAAACGTCAGAATTCAGCAATACTTTTTGGATGGCTCTGGGGATTGCACACAAAGGGATGGGGGGATTCTCATAAAAACCTGGAAAACAAGTTACACACTGTGACTATAGAGGTCTAGCAAAAGGTAGTTATATGTTTAAAGCTACTTTAGGCAAAAGGAATATTTAACTCTGAATACACTAAACCAGAACATTTGAACAATTTCATAATGCGTACAAAATGTTAAGAAGGTCATACGCATACTATAGTATATGACTACACAAACCTAAATTGTTAATATATTTAAGTGAAATATACATCAGGACTAGAAGAAAGTAGAAAAGCAGGTACACAGTATACATGTAGTAAAGTCCCCTTCAAGTCAAACTCAACTCCTGATGACTTCATGGATACATTGTATTACTTTTCCTAGTAAGAATAAAAAGTAGTTTACTCTGCCTTCTGGGATTTTATAGAACTTTCACTGCTATCCTAAACTCCTGAAGATCTCCCATCCAAAAATGAACCAGATGTAGCTTTCAAATCCAAGGTCAGCAAATTATTGCAATCTGGCTCCATTAACCAATGTTAAATTAAAAATTCATATACAGTACAAATCTTCAAGAGCTTAAATGCCAAATATAAAATTGCTTTTAAGATTTACCTCTTCCTTCATGGTATTCTTCAAAAGTTCAGTTGAAAGCATTGGTTTTAAGAAAGTATTACTGTTTTCTCCACCTACTTTGTTACTGGCTTCCACCAAACCAATGACCTTTCAGAGTTCATGATACCACCATTGATTTTCTCAGACATTCCTTCATATGAACAATGTTATGGCAAATTGGTGTCATACAAAAATTCTTCACTGCATTGATTGTATTTCACCTTGAGATTTCCTGAACTAAACTAATAAACTAATCTGAGACTGCATGTTACAGAACAATCCCACTTTCAAAAGAGCTTAATTTTGAGAGCGCACACAGGGTGGTAGCCTTAAGGTTAGAGTGGATCAACTCTTCATGAAAAACAGAACAGCCAAGTCAGGATGTTTTGCCTGCTTTTAGCTTGGCCTCTGCCTAAACGCAGCCATTGTGCTTTGCAACCAGTGTATGATTTGGGTTGTGCAAGTACAGACCCTTTCATTTCCAATAAACCTTGCTTAAATCATTGCTCAGTAACATGTACTCATCAGACCTGTCTCTAGTGGCAAGACGCAACCTTGCAGCCATTTGAATTGTACTTGCAAATATATTGAAAAACTGTCACCATCTCTTTGTCATTTGGGTTTAAAAAAACAAGTAATTTCTTGAGCCTCTGTTTCCCTCCAAAAATCCCAGCAAGATTAAAAAGATTTTTAAAAAAAGTTGCAACACAAAAGGCAAAGCGGGGCTCTTGCACATATAGGTCAGTTCTTGTTGATTGGAGGGTTTTCTTGGCAGCATGGTAAAAGTAGGGAACCTTTGCCATCTTCTTGTGGGGGGCTTAAAAGGACCACAATTAGATTGTATTGCACCCCTTATGGCTTCCCCCTGCTGGAGCAGGATAGAAAGAGACCACTTTAGGTGACTTGGCCATGGAGGAGCGAGAGGTCTGGTTGGAGAGGCCCCAAGCCCGGCTTTGCTTTGGCCAAAGTCCACTTCCTCCAAGCCTTGCAAGGGCGTTCCATCCAGGTGGTGCTACTACGACGGCGGCAGCGGCGGCGGCCGTTGTGCAGCTGCAACGCAAAGGGCTCCGAGGCAGGTTTCCCGGCTGCACATGCCCAGTTCTCCGAGGGATCCCCAGTTGGAGCCTGCACGTTTCTCTTTGCATTAGCAAAGCCCAAAGTCATCCAGTTTGCGCTAATCACCACAATTAGTCCTGAATTATCACCGGACTCTGACAGACGTTCCTTGTAACTCTCTTTTATTTCCAACAGCCCTAATCAGCAGCTCTCATTACAAACGCTGATTAAACTGCAAATTATCCAGCAGTGGCCCTGTTCCCGTCTACCAGCAGCTCGTTCAATATCAATTAAGGCCAAGCGGCAAAGTCTGCAGCCTCTGAGAGCTTCCAACTGCCTGATAGTGGCACTTATTAGTTTAGAAAACTAGGAAAATACTAATAATCAACAACCAAGGGGAAAAAGGAAGCAACCAAACAAAGGAAAGAGAGGGGGAAAGACGCCGCCGCTGTTGCTGCTGCCGCCGGGCAAGGCAGAGGCTGGAAGGCCTCGGGCTCTCGCTCGGCCACGCCCGCGCCTCCCTCCTCCGAGGCCGGTCCCGGGGTCAGGGGGCTGCCTGGGACGGCGAAATGTATTAGCTAAGGTAATATCTCAGCCTCGTTGAAGTCACTTTTGGAAATAATGAATCGTATTAACGCATTAAAAAACCCTCGGCAATCCAACATCATTAGGTCGTTCCGGTATCCGTTTCCAATTAACGCGCCGGTACTTCCTCCGATTTTTTTTTCCTTTTGACCCCTTTCCCCTAAATAAAATGGAAACTAATGACAGTTGATTTTATTTATTTATTTCGTCAAATTGAATTTGCCCATCAGCGCGGACGTGCCGTCGTACTGCGTTCGCGCGTCTCTTCCTGGCGAGGGCGGTTGGCCGCTGCCAACAAGTTGGACTCTCCTCAGCCGTCTCCCCAAAATGTGTGGAGCCGAAGGAGTCCTCTGGCCAGGAGCCCAACCCCTTCGTTACTGCATTACTCTACTGTAAAAACAATCCGGATAGATTTTATTTATTATACAATATGGACAATGCAATATATCAAATTAATAGAAAACCATAACCATAAAACCATTAAGATAAATCCAGATGGCGATACACACCTAAAAGGGGGTGATCACAGATCCTAGTTGTGGCCCTCATCTTGACTTAAGTTTGACTTCCCCTTCCCTCCAGATACCCCTGAAAAGGGGAACCC
The DNA here is from genome assembly GCA_032468195.1 of Cerberus rynchops. Taxonomy (NCBI): domain Eukaryota; kingdom Metazoa; phylum Chordata; class Lepidosauria; order Squamata; family Homalopsidae; genus Cerberus; species Cerberus rynchops. The sequence continues at coordinate 66,893 of JANHFJ010003934.1, forward strand.
ACCAACTTTGGCTGCAGTTTGTATGCCCTTTAGATCTTCTATCTTATATGAGAGCATCTTGGGTAAACTTAGAAAAAGGACTAGGATCCCATATGATCAAAGGAGATTTGAATATACTTTTTCAGAGGCCTGTATGACATGATTTGTGCAGTACCTTAATCTATGTGGCTTCTTTGGTTTTAGTATTTTGTGCATCTGGCCTTGCCATTTGTAAACCACTTTTTCTCAATTAGCATATTGGATGAACTCTGCACCATGGGCTTCTCAACTGTCCATGATTAAATGCCATGGCTTAGCACTGAAATCAAGACTCCTTAGGCCACCAGACACTATTTTGCATTCATCACCCCCCTGCCATTAGCAATAGCACTTAGATTTACATTCTGCTTCATAGTGCTTTACAGCCCTCTCTAAGTGGTTTACAGCATATTGGCTCCCATAATCTGGGTCCTCATTTTGCCAACCTTGGAAAATGGAAGGCTGAGACAACCTTAAACTGGTCAGGATTGAACTCCTGGCAGTGAGCAAGTCAGCCTGCAATACTGCATTCTAACCACTGCACCACCACACCATAGCAAAGAAAAGCATGTGATCCACAATTGTCACGCAGTATTTTTGTCAACCCAGTGTTTTTACTTGCACTACAAACCACATTTAAAACAAACCATAGCTTTGTTTCATATGGAAGCTTAATATTGTGATAGAATTAATGGTGTCAGTTTTTAACTGCAGGTCAGAAACTGCTATTGCATACAGTAACTGTGCTTAATGCTGAGGAATCAGAGCACTTACTCAATCTCAGCAAGTTTAAGATGTGTGGATTTCAACTACCAGAATTCCCTAGTCAGTATGCTGAGGAATTCTGGGAGTGGGTCCCATATCTTAAACTTGTGAATTATTGATTTAAATTACACTTAGTTGTGGATGCTTTTGCAGTGTACACCAAGTAGATTCACACATTATACTCAATCAAAAAAGGCATTTTACAGGCTGATTCATATATACAAAATCACAGTATACTTAGAGTCCTTTCATTTTGTGTTATCTGTTTTTAAAAATATAAACATAAAGAGCCAGTTACTTGAGATGGGTAGCTGAAATTGAAGAAATAAAATAAAAATATTATTTCTTATAAAGATTCCATTTGTTACAGAATAGATTTCTTATAAGAGAGGGGCAGATTCTGCTGAAAGCATGGCCAACACAAATTTAGTTTATCTGGTTTATTTATTTGTTTGCTTCTCGTTTCTTATATAATTCTCATTTTTATAACCTTGTCAGGTATATACATTTTCATCTCCTGACGAAGTTCACCACAAAATAGTTTGGAACAATTCATGAAAATAAATAAAAAGTAACAACAAAAAATCATTACAAAAATGAAATTAAAGAGCTGGTAAAACCTATCACTTGTACTACTGGTAAATATTTTTAAAGACATGGGGAAATAGAAATGTTTTCCATATGATGCTGAGAAGAAAACAGAGCAGTTGGCAAGGCCAAAGGCATCAACATTTTGAATTATCTCAAATTAATAATTATCTGAAATTAATAATGATGTTATGTGTTCAGTTGTACTGATACTTGGCAATTTTTGGCAATTCAATGGACTAGCTCTTTCTGACCTCCAGAATTGCTTTCCAGCATATAAATTTAATAAGAATTGTTTGTTTGTTTGTTTGTGGAAAAAAACACATTAAAACCTATATTTAAATTAATTTTATGT
>JANHFJ010003934.1:99473-101973 GCA_032468195.1 Cerberus rynchops
GGCTTGGTTGTTATCCATCACTGGTCCTAGTAGATTGCAATGTTTAGAAGTTAAAGAAATAAATTCTCCAGCAGTAAGTAAGGGGAATTAACCAGGTGATAAGGTCAAGCACCTCAGCTAGGGGAAATGTCAAACAGCAGAGTGGATGATACAGCAGGAATAACCCCACCTTGTCCCTGAAGCTCAGTTTCATAAGGCAAACCTGTGGAATAGTGTATGGGATGTCCTCCTGGATTTTGAGTGCTATAATAGCCAAGATTCAAAGCAGCAGAGGGGAAAGTTCCCTGGGGGATACACAGTGCCTAGGTTGTTATCTCTAATGAGGTATCCAAAATACTATCCTCCCCAAGTTGATTCAGTAGAACATACCATACATCCCCTTTTCTTCAGAATTAAGTCATGGATAAGCATGGATTAGTATAGACCACGGGTGTCAAACTCGATTTCATTGAGGGCCCCATCAGGGTTGTGTTTGACCTCAGGAGTTGGGGTGATGGCCGGCTTGACATCACTCGTGTCAGGAGTGCCTGTGGTGACCCAAGGGCTCTGTCAGCAAAAATGGGTTCCCGAGCTCCATTTTCACTGGCAGAGGGTTGCAGGAGGCTGTCCCATTTAAAAACAGAGATTGGGAACCCATTTTTGCTGGCAGAAGCACCACAGGCCGATCCTTTGCTTTTTCCAGGGTAGCCCCCACGGGCTGGATCTAAGCACCCCACGGGCTGGATCTGGCCCTCGGGCCTTGAGTTTGACACTCCTGGTATAGACAAGCCTGAAGTTTACTAACAACTGCATTTATTTCAAAATACTAGAAATTTTAAAATAAGAATTGGCAACCTTATTCAAATCACACAGGTATGAACTATAAAGTCCTCTGAACTCAAATCGATTATAATGTGCTTGCAAAGTAACAAAACAATTTTACCTGATGCATAATTTTAGGTGTGGAGGAAGATAGATAGGTAGGCATGATGTATGCCATTACTTTCTAGGAACATTAGTGGGGATTCAGTTGCTGTTGCTATATCATTCAGACAACATTTGAAATTGCAGGTGGGAAAATTATTTGTAACCTGCAGATGTTTTCCTTCCTTAATCTTGCACAGTTTACCTTTCAGTTCAATTTGTTTAAATATTTTGGACCTATCTTTTTATTCACTTATCAAGCATTTTCAGTGATCTTAAAAAAAAAGAAACAAATGTTGGGCATATAACTGAAATGAAGATTCAGAGTAGCAAAGGAAACAGTAATGGATTTCAAAATGAAGTAAGGACAAAAATAAGAAACTGAAAAGCAGTGGGAATAAGCCCTGAACTATCTTTGGCACTGGAGCCCAACAGAGAAGTCCCATAAGAATTGTTCAAAGGTAGAATTTTGTGGAAAAAATCTTTCCCCTTTTTGAGTTTCTGAATTTTTTGCATAACTTTTTTCACTAAACATTAGAGATGTTGCTGCTGTATACAAATAACACCAAAGTGTCATCAAAAAATCCACATGCAGTGTGCTAATCTGAAAAAGTAATTGTCCTTTAGGTTCAATAATTGGTTGCACTACTTTGAACTGCAATAACACCAACCAGATGCTTCCTATAATTGGTGAACAGTCTTTCACATTGCTATATTAGAATGTTGGCCCATTCCTCCGTGGTGAACTGTGAGATTTTCTAGCATGAACTGTTTCAAGTCCTGCAGCATTTTTGTAGTAATTGTCGACTGACTTGACCATTCTAAAATATTGTATTCATTCATTTTCTTTTATACTTGCTTGTATATTTTCGTTTATTGTCTTGCTGTAAATTCATGCTTGAGTTTCAACTGACAAACACGTGACTTGATAATCTGTTTGATTCAAAGTAAGCATAGCGTCCCCAAACACTCTCACTTCTGTGCTTGATAGTTGGCATGATATTCTTACTATAAAATATGGTGTTTGATTTCTGTCAGATACAATGATACCCAAGCAGCCCAAAATTTATGCTTCTAACTATTTGTAGAATATTCCACTTGGAGGACCATTTAAGTCAGTGGTGGCAAACCATTTCAGCACCGAGTGCCGAAAACGTGCGTGCACACACAACGTGTGGAATATACACACACCACATGTAGGGAGTCGCATGCACAGTTGTATGCTCATGCTCAGCCAAAGCTCGAAGACCAGCTGGGTCTCTGGAAACTCTCACTCGCGCATGTGCAATCATGCACACATGCACAGACGAGGCCCAAAGACCAGCTGAGTTGCACATATATATAAGCATATATATAAGCGGGCTCTGCATGCCACAGGTTCGCCATCACGGATCTAGGGTGCTTTATTGGCAAATTGAGCCAAATAATAATGTTCTTTTGTGAAGGCCATTACTTCTGCCTTGCTATTCATCTAGGAATCCCATTTTTACTTGATGCTGTGCTGATTGTAGAGTCAAGAACACAGCTAAGACAAAAAGAAACCTGCAAACACTTGGAAATTGAAAACTTCCTCAAGAACATGGTGGACTGACACAAA
>JANHFJ010003934.1:106973-119083 GCA_032468195.1 Cerberus rynchops
TAGCCATTTTTTGCTGCTCCTTGTACTGCCTTCTGCCCCCTATTTGCTTATAAACAAAGCATGAGTAACAAACACTATTTTATGCTGTTCAAAAATGCTGTTAATACAAACAATTTAATTTGCAACTCACAAACTTTTGCTGTGCTGACATGGTTATGCTATAAGTAATCCATGCATATCTGTGAGTTAATAAAACTGTAAAGCTTAGCAGTTCTGCTGAGCATGCTTGCAGCTAATCAAAATGCATGGAGTACCTCCTGGCCCATTGTGCCCTGGATAGCCAGGAATTGCAATTTAAAAAACGGCCTTCCAAATAAATAAATTGATAGTAGAATATAAACTTAGTTCATAATAAATAAAACTGAATTTCACAAAATTAAAGTGAAGTTAATGCACTAATTGATGAGCTGAACAGATCTCTGAATTAATTCTGGCACTTTCTGGATCTAGTATTGCTTTCTGATTGTTTTATATGCATGGGCTCAGCTATTTATATGGTAACAGAATTTATCCAGAATACATTTATTTGGCAAGAAAGCCAACACAGAAATGGAATTGCTTCCAAACCAGTGCAATTTGCGTTGTTCTTTTGCTGTGGCAAAATACTTAGAAAACTATACTTTCCCATTGAAAACATCAGTTTAAATCAGATATACGTACTTGCTTGTTAATACATTGTTAAAATAGAATCAAAGGATACTGTAGTTTAGAAAAGCTTTGTTTCATAGTTCTTGAAGAAATCTATTTTAAAAGGCAAAAACTAGTTCTATGGTATTTATTCAAGTATATAGTTAATTATAAATGAAACAGAAGGTTCTTTCACCAACCAAGACCCTAAGCTAGTTTGGCGCTACAAAAGTTAAACCAACACATTTTTGTTTTAACCTGGAGAGCATTTTTATCAAGCATTCAATGTAGATCTTCTCTTTTGATGATGGATTCATCATATTCTGAAACTTAGGTGCCATATTTTGCATTTCTGATTTTATTTAACTGTTCTAAAACATACATTTCAATACATTGCATAAATAATACATGGATACCTGTTATATCTTAGCTAGCTAAGGAATGGTTGCAGGTGACACTAAAATAATTGTTATTCAGTATCCTTGTTACCATCATCTGGGAAATCCAGGATCAATATCAGATCAGAAAGTTTGTCCAGAATGTACATTTCTTCTTTCAGCAAATCTATAACATGTTTCTAGAATATGTTAAATCCCAACCATTAAGTTTTATTTTATACTGACCACAAGCCTTTTTGTCCATCTCATTTAATTTCAATTGATTTATTATCATTCAGACATTCAAGTGGGCAAATAAAATTTAAATCACTTTGTAATACAGGTGCTGCATACTTTTTATTTTTGGAACAAGTATGGACAGTTTTCTTCCAAGAAGAGTTTCAACAGCGGGTGTTTTTTTCTGCCATTCAGTTGAATCCAGTTCTCAGAAACCACCTGGACAAGTCCCTGTTGGCAAGGTTTTCTAGAAGTGGCTTGCCATTGCCTGCTTTGTAGGGCTGAGAGAAAATAGTTAACCCAAGGACACCCAGCTGCCTTTGTGCCTAAAACAGAACTAGAACTCACGATCTCCTGGTTTCTAATCTGATGTTTTCATCATTATTCTAAACTTGCTGTCTTCAAAAGTATATTGGACTTTTAATACTTTGCAACATGATAGATAATCTACACTGACATTGGTATAAAAATAGAACTGAAACAATACTTATACTAATGTAATTCAGATTTAGATAACTTTTGTTCTGAACAACCAAAATATGAATCTTGATGTCTATTTAATAGCTTTGTAGGACCATCAAAGTCAAAGTGTCTATAAATGATGTACATCAGAAACAAACAATAAACAAAGTAAATAATCAAACAATCTTTTAAAAAGAAGTTGATCTTACATTTGTCTGTATGGCATTTTTAGCAACTTTAATCATTTGTGTGCTAGGTTGTACATGAATTTTATTTTTACTCCAATAGATGGATTCCTTATTTATTAGATGTACATCTAGTTATTTTCCGGGACAGTCAGAATGCATAACTGATAATAACATATTGGAAAATAAAGTAAGTAGTACCCTAGAGTAGCTGTAATATATGGATATTTTATGTCTTGAATCTTTTCAGATAGGAAAATTTTATGTGTATTTATAATTTAAACAAATTATACCTTTTGTGTGCAGCTTGGCAAAAGAAAAGGTTATGTATGAAAAAGAAGCAAAACAACAAGAAGAAAAGATTGAAAAGATGAAAGCTGAAGATGGAGATAACTATGCAATTAAAAAGCAGGTAAAGTCAATGAATGAGTGGCTGCTTCTGGGTGAGAGAGGGAGTGAAATATTTGTAAGACTCGCTGAGAAACTGGCACTGTTGAAAATGAAGATCACATGACTGCAGCAGCACTGAAGCAACCACAACTGTCCCAAATATCATTTCTGCAAGAATCATGGGTCCCAAATTATGACATAATTTGAATACAGTTGTTTAACAACCACAATTGGGAGCTGCTGATCTGTTACAAAGCAACATGGTTTTTAAATGAAACATTATATGATCTTAAGAAGTTTATGACTTCATTTCCATGATGGTCATTAACTAAATTACCTGCAGTTGTTAAGCAAAACATATGATTCTTCTTTGCAATTTTACTTCTGGTTTCTTCATTAAATCTGCTTGTCAGAAGCCAGTTGTCAATTATACAAATGGCGATCACCTCAGCATTGTGACCATGGCGACACTGTGACAGTCGTAAGTGCAAGGACTGGTCATAAAGTTACTTTTTCAGTGCTTCGTACAATTGAACAGTTACTAAACAGTTATCAATCTGTTAAGGACTAGCTGTAGTCAAGATCTAGTAGCTAATAAGTATAATTAAGAAATTATTCTTATCAATGTTGCTCTATAGAAAGGGAAAAGCCACAGTGAAAATTCCAAGTTAGAATTTCTATAATTGGAATATATCATTGGATATTCCTTAGTGCACTCTGAACGTCGCAAAAAGTGAAGTTATCTGCCTATATACCAACTTTATCTAGAAAATCTTTTCACAGCTATATATAGTTGTGTATACTGAACCCTATTTATAGTTCTATCAATTACTGTTTCTGTTGGAATTTTCATGCTTAGTAGATTTGCTAATTGATTTTCATTTCTACCTATGATATAGACAGACCTTTTTTAATGATCTTTTCAGTTTATAAATTTGAGAACTGAAAATACTCAATTTTAAAAAGGGATGATGTTGTGGACAATTACAACATTGTCTTCTGGAGATGTATACAAGATGTTCAAATGCATTGGGGTGCCAGATCAGTAATTTCTCACAAAAAGCATGGTGAGAATAATCTTTCTCCTAAAACAACATCCAAGGATGAGTAATAACTTTTTTTATGCATGATAAGCATCAAAAATATGAACCTGCTGGTCTTTGCTTTTCATTTTTCTTTACCTTTTTCTCAGTCAGAACCTCCTGCAGTGAGTATCCAATGTGATCAATAACTCAATAACTTTTTTCATGCAGTAATTATCTCTGTGCGGTATTATCTGAACACTGTTTTTATTTATTACCCAAAAGATGTAGGAGATATTTATATAACCAGCTGATCCCATTTTGGACGAAGCTGTTTCTAACCGCAGGGGAAATAGTTTATATCAAATAGTATTTTAAATAACTATTTCATAGAAAGCTTTCTAATCATTTTTGCTTGAATGTAGAAGTAATATTGAATACTCTTTCTTTAATAAAATATTGTTTATGCCTATGAATATATATATCAATGAGATACCTGATTTTTGGCAGCTAATATCAAAATGAAAAGTTATCTCTTATTTGAAGAACTACTTTCACATTTTAGACCGAGATCTTGCAAGAATCTCGAATGATGATTCCTGATTGCCAACGCCGACTAGAAGCTGCACATTCTGACCTTGTTCAATTATTAGTAAGTATGGAAGAAGATTTTTTCTATAGCACTGCCAGCTAAAGTTAGATTACCTTATACATCTTCTGTTTTGATATATCACCAAATTGTTAATGTGCATATCTCATCTCATTATTGCCAGCTCTTTAAAATAGATGCCTTTTAGGCACATTTAAAATATGAATATTTAAGAATAAAATTGGTAGTTTTACAGAAAAAGTATACTTCTTTAGACTTATTTATGTTAGAATGGCCAACCCAAAATAGTCTTCCTCCCCCAAAAAAACCTTCCCTCTGATTTTCAGTGACTTCAGAATTTCCATTGCGATCAGTCAGTTAATGCTTGATGTGAAATTTTAATCAGATAATGTTTAAATTGAAATAGGGTTGATATAAAATAGGTGAAATATCAAAGTTGGCTTGAGGTAAACAGGTTGATATTCTAAGCTTGAGGATGGTGTGGAAATATAGTGGTGGTTGGAAAGAAAATTATTTATGGGTATTGAGATAAAAGAAATGAGCACAATCAATCAATGAACATAATTCCTTTACCATTCTTAAATGTAAGCTTTAGACAACCCTCTATTTAAGTTGGCCTTTAAAAGAAATAAATAATTGCAGTACCAATTCTTCTAAAAATTGCCACAGGCCTACTTTTCAGAATGACTGCTCTAAAAGTGTTGGAAGCTACTAGATCCAATGAATTAACAAATATAGAGCCTGATTCGTATGTTTTCCCCTTTAAGTCTATTTCAGAGTTACAAGCTAAAGGAAAATTTCTAACCCAGCATTCACTATTTATTACAAATTGTCATAGCTTTAGTAAACATTTCTTTAGCTCTGGCCCATAGGATCTTCGTTTTAGATCATTTCTGGAAGCTCTTTTATGTAACAATAGCAATAGCACTTGGACTTATATACCACTTCACGGTGCTTTACAGCTCTCTCTAAGCAGTTTATAGGCTCAGCATCCTTATTGGTAACACCAAAGGCATACCTTGTTTAGCATCCTGTTTTTGAGAGTAGATAATCAGATGTTGCCAACATCTTGGAGTCAACACAGGCTGAAGTCCTGTCAGGTTCAGTCTTTTATTTTCCTTACGCTAATGGGCAGAATCTTGTCAAATGAAAGCTATAATCTTCTAACCTATTTGATATGCAGCTTCCCTGAAAATAAGACTTGGCTGGAAAATAAGCCCTGGCATGATTTTTCAAGATGCTTGTAATTTAAGCCCTGTCCCAAAAATAAGGCCCAGTTAAGATCATTAACCATTTAGTGTCATATTTTCCCCAAAATAAGACCTAACTGGAAAATAAGCCCTAATGCATCTTTTGGAGCAAAAATTAATATAAGACCCTGTCTTGTTTCGGGGGAAACACAGGTATCCTGAGAGGTTCTAGGGCAGGGCTTATTTGAATCTCTTATTTCCAATATGGGACTGTATAATCTCTTAATCTGGGCGTCTCTCTGGTAACCCTACCCCCAGTGCTGCTTCAGGTGCACATTCCATCACAAATGCCTTTAGGAAACCTTCATGTAGGATATAATTGCTTTCTCCTGCTGCTTTTTCTCAAACATTGATGTTCATAGATATGTTGGCTGTTGTTTAGGACATACTGTCATCATAGCTAATAGAGTCATCAATGGTATCTAATCTTGTTTCAGGTGTATTAGGCTGATTGGCATCATCTTATGGCAGTTTTAAATTCCACAATTTATATTGTGTATGAAAAAGGATTTCATTTTTGTCTTCTTACAGTTAGATTTAGATCTCTAGATGATAAGTCTATAAAGATGGACTTTTGTGGAACATCATCTGAAATACCAGACAGTATTGTTTTAAATTATTTATAACAAGGTCCACATTTCTTGTCCTAGCCAAATAACTCAAATAATATGATCCCATTGTTTATTATTCCTAATGCCACCGGTACTAACAACAATTTCAACATTATAGGATGTCGTTTCTAAAGGTTGGAGGCATACTTTTGAAAATATTTAGAAGTTTTTATTTTTTTTCAGGAAAATGAAAAAGAGTTGGAAGAAACTGAAGAATATAAAGATGCACAATCAGTACTGGGATCAATAAAGTTAGAAGCCTAGACTGATTTTTCACCACATAATGGATATGCTTCAATGTTGGGTCCGTTGCTACTTTTTACAATTTGGTCATTACTGTATATTTGTTCTAATAGTAATAAGAATGATAGTATACTAAAATTGTATTTTATGCCATTACAAAATTGAGGAAAGCATTGTATAATCATAACGAGGTAAAAATAAAAACATCAAAACAAAAGAGCATTTTTAAAATTATTTTTAGCACAAATAATATATCCAGGATTGAATCAGGCTATCAACTGCATTCTCTGTCCCACATAAAACATACTGTTTTTGATTCTCATTTGCACATAATTTCAAGGAATTTACTAATATCTAGAATCCAAGGTTTTTATCCATTAAAGACAATGACGGACAACATGCTTCAGTAGCTTTCCCTCAATGTAACTGGTAACAAGAAATACAGGTAGTCCTCGACTTACAGTAGTTCATTTAGTAACTGTTTGAAGTTACAACTGAAAAAAGAGACTTATGACCATTTTTCACAGATATGACTGTTGCAGCATCCCCATGGTCATGTGATTTACATTTGGATGTTTGGCAACCGACTCACATAAGGGTTGCAGTGTCCTGGGGTCGTGTGATGAACCTTTTGCGACCTTCTGACAAGCAAAGTCAATGGGGAAACCAGATTCACTTAACTCTGTTACTAATTTAAGAACTGCAGTGATTCACTTAACAAATATGACAAGAAAAGTCATAATATGGGGCAAAACTCATTTAACAAATTTCTTACTTAGCAACATAAATATTGGGCTGAATTGTAGCCGTAAGTTGAGGACTGTGGAAAGTTTGATTCAAAACCTGAGTGAGGGGAGATTAACATTTCTTCTCAGCAGTTACTGTGATTGTGAAAATAGGTGTGCTTGCATGTAGTGGACTTATATACTGCTGTTCTGCACACTTGAGCAGCCTCCAAAGGATTTCACAACCAATACATTTCTCCTCTTGTGCCACATCCAAATAACATGCTTTTTTTTTTCAATGGCTTGCTGTAAATATTGCAGCAAGTGCTAGGATGTCAAGTTTCTCTAACAATGAGGAACATAAATATTTTAAATAACTTTGCACAGCGCAAGGAGCTTATTCTAATAATTTTCCAAATTTAATTGCTGTTTCATCCAAAAGATCACTTTTTAAAGAAAAGAAAGAAACAACTATATCAGGATTGTGGAATTTGAGTTGGAGACATATGATAAAAGATATTGGTAAATACTTTGTTGTGGAACTTGGACACCACTGTATTTCTCCCGTACTTATTGTAGAGATTTGTAAACCAACAGAAGATTAAAATTGTTTTGTTAGCAAAATTCTGATATCCAGAATTTAAATGTATATTATATTCAAATCTATTAAAACTAAGCATTCTATTAATATAAATCCATTTAGTTGCCATTCTCCAGTGTGTCCCAAATAACTTCCAACACCTTTTATATCATCTTAACACCTGTTTCAAAAAAACCTTTAACACTGACTTCCTTGTTGGTTAGAATCCTGCATCATTAGTATCCTTTCAAGTGGAAAAAGCACATGTATAATTGTCCATATAAAGGGTTCATTTCCTGCACATATTAGTATCAAGTACAGTCATCTTTTCAGGAGGCTGTCATGCCTTGAATAACATCAGCAAAGGATGCAAGTATTGTGGATAACATAATACTTAATATAGCTGTTACAGGCTCAAATTATGCTGAAACAGTATTATTTGTCCATGATATCAGACTGAAAGACTAAGATTGGAGCATATGTTGCAATGACAAAATTGACATATTACAATAGAAGTTTAACTAAATTCAAACAGAAATAGCCTCCCTTGTTTACAGTATATCAAAGAGAAAGACAAATTTAGTTAAGGAATATGCTTCTCAGGACTCAACAACTACTTATGACATGCAAAGTTCAAATATGGTTAGGGGACAGGTGTACAAATGGGAGGGAAAGGGAAGATATATCAATAAAACAGGAACTACTTTTTGTTTTATTATGTATTTTAATACAAATGCAACCACTGATTTTCTTTTTAAAAAACATTATTTGTATTTTAATATTTGTTTTTTCTACTTATTTTGTATTTCAGTATTTTAATAATAAACTAATAGAAAAATAAACAAAATGGTATGTATTCAAGACCTTAAATAGGGCAAACTTATCTAGGAGATATTTTCACCCATACTGGTCACCAATATCTGTCTTTTTAGCTGGAAATCTGTTGTAAATGGTGTATATCCAAAGGTCACAGACTACTAGTGGATTTAAATCAGAGCATAAACTTCCTGAGCTCAAATGTTGGCTGTTTTTCTCTTTCCATCCAACATAGAACCTAATGAAATTGAATACTAAAAGTATCAAGACAGACAAAATAATATTTATTTGCACAATTTGTAATGAAATTTTGGAATTTGCTAACAGGAAGTATGCCGATTAGCAGCTTGGCTGACTTCAAAGAAGGTTGGATAGAAATCATAAGGATCAGTGACTTGATGGGCTTTGATGGTCGTGTGGCTGCTTCAGAAAATCATCAGCTGGGAGATGAGTAGGTTTTCTTGTGCAGTTGGCTGGCCATTATGAACAGGCTAATGGCCTGAATCAGCAGCTTTTGGGCACCAGGGACAGGTTCCATGGAGAAAGGTTTTTCCACAGACCAGAGGGGGCCTGGTTTTGTAAGCTGCCTACATCCTGCGGTTGGGGCTTCACTTGTTTGAATGGCCCAGTTCTGGCATGTTGTGGCCTGGTGGCGGTCCACAGGCCGGGGTTGGGGACCCTTAGCTCAAAAGTTCTGTTCCAGCATGGCACAGCTTATATTCTTACGTACAATAACATGGCCTCAGTAAAGTGATGTAGTAGGATGAAATCAAATGCTATTATCATTAAGATAGTGGAAGGGGCAATGTTGCATCATTGTCTCAGCAGAACATGACGGGCTCCTTCAGTATGACTTGATTTATTTATCACATATATTTATTTATCACATATGGAAGCTGCCCATCTCCCTTACAGAGTGACTCGGATCTAACATGGACCTGGGATAGTGGAATTTATATTCACAGGTGTTCTACAAGATTTGTCCAATCTTCAGAAAATCTCTACATCACCAGAAACCATAAGCTAAGCCAACTCCAGTTCCCTATAGAGCAGTGGTGGTGAACCTATGGCATGCATGCCAGATGTGGCACTCAGAGCCATCTCTGTGGGCACATGCGTCATTGCCTCAGCTCAGCGTTTCTCCATGGCATTTCTCGCCAGTGTTTGCAGGGAAACAAGTTATGAACAAGTTTCCCGGCAAATGACAAAACAAAGCTCGCGACAGAAAAAGATCTTGCCTCTTGCAGAGCTGCCGGTGTTGTAATGCCCCACCTCCCGATGGCCAGGTAGTCCTCGACTCTCTGGTGCATGAGTGGGTGTGCACGCGAGAGAGAGACTTGCAGTGTGGGCACTCGGTCTCTAAAAGGTTCGCCATCACTGCTATAGAGGGAACTCTACCCTCAAATGTTATGAATATTAAAATCTCTTTAAATATATGAAACAAGCTGGATGTATGAAAAGCTATCAAAATGGGCCTTAAAGAGGATCAAGGATTGATGCTAGTCAACCAATGTTACCCTTTCAACACACCTGCCTTGACAATTAGGTCAATTATCACCATGTCAGGTGGATCAAAGCTTGAGTATCCTACTATGGAATCTACTCAGCAGGTACAGAGGACACCTCCATTAGAAGCTAAGCACCTAAGCTATTTGCCACTATATTTAAGAGGGACATGCTGACAACATTTGCAAAGAGGAAATTATTTGGAAAAGTTACCTGTGGACAAGGATAAAATTACCTTTTTTATTACCTTTTGATCGTGCAATTAGGATGAGCTAAATACAGCTAGAACTGGAAACACACTCTTTTGTATGTGCTTCGCAAGCAATTTAAACGCCTCAATTTTTCATTGCAATAGTTATTCCAGTACCTAGCAGTGTATGTTTTAAATCCAGGGGGTGCAACTAACCAGGGCAAACAGCCACACTATAAATGCATTGTTTTAAATATATTAAAACTACATACAATGAATATGACTGCCAGCTCTTTTTTAATGTTTTCTTTCTGCCACATTAAAAGTTATTATTTGGAGGTAATTCTTCAAAGGGCTCTAGAGCAGTGATGGCAAACCTTTTAGAGACCAAGTGCTCAAACTGCAAGTCTTGCTCGCACGCACACACGCATGCACGCACATGTGCGCCAGAGAGCCGAAGACAAACTGGCCAGCAGGGAGGTGGAGCAATACAACACCCGCAGCTCTGCAGGAAAAGCAAGTGACATCCTGGAGGTGAGATCTTTTTCTTTCATGAGAAGTTGGAATTGATTAACTGAACTCTTTTTTAGGCTCACAGACTTCTGTTTCCCTGCAAACGACGGTGAGAAATGCCATGGAGAAATGCAGTGGAGCTGAGCTGGGGCGACGGCGCACATGCCCACAGAGAGGGCTCTGAGTGCCACCTCTGGCACACATGCCATAGGTTCGCCACCATTGGTATGTACTTTATCACTGAATTCTACTGCCCATATTCACAAGCAACCTGAAGTTTGTGTGTGTGTGTGTGTGTGTGTATTTGAATAACTATCTGTAAATTATGTCTAAATTTCACAACCTGAGACCTTAAGGCTGCCATTCTTTGTTATCCGCTTACAAGGTTCGATCCTACCAGAAGTTTGTAGAAGCCACAATATATTAAAGAAAAATGATTTATTTTTATATCTAACAAAGGATAACAATCACGTTTAACATAATCTCCGCTTGCTGGTATAATCAGGTCACTAGAAAAATGCCACTTTGTGTATTGTTCAAGAAAAAAATGTCCAACTTCCCCCCAAAAATACAAACATTCTTCACCAATTAATCATGCCTTCCTTGATAGAAGTAAAATAGCTACACAAGGAATCTTTGTACATCACTGAATCACAAAAAAGTTAATAACCATTTTTTTAAAAAATGGGCCAATCTATAGCAATACTCTGCACATACCCCCTATAAGTTGGTAGCTTATAGGATTGTCTCTAAATATTCTATACAGTACTACAAATAAATTGTGTATTCATTTAGCATGATTGGGCAGCATAGAATAATATGTGAGCTTCCGTGATTGTTCCTGTGGCATACTGATCAAAATGTATCAAAACTGACCAGTATTGTCCTTACCATTAGCACAGAATGAAACATGGACCACAGACATGAGGCCAGGAGTTTACATGAAAGCTTTGATGGACCTAAGTCACAATGGGTGGTTGAAATCAATGTCTATGGGACAATCTGGTGATGACTATGGCATATGGGAGATTGCAACTTGGAATTTATATGAATAAATGGGAAAGATCATGAAAGCTAGGTTTTGTTCCTTTAAAGCAGGACTCCCCAACCCCTGGCCCACAGCTCACTGCCGGGCTATAGCTCATTCAGAACCAGGCCACATGAGCGGCTGACCAGTGCTTGCATACGCATGCAGCTTGAATTGCACAAGTGGTGGGTTGGCATGCACACACAAGCTCAAACTGTACTAGTGGCGGGCTTGTTCATGTGCATGCAGGCTGGTTCCCCTCTCCCTTGCTCCCCCACTGGGCGACCAAGCCATAAAGATTGTGGATTGCTGCTTTTAAAAATATGAGAAACATGTAATAGATTCAAAATTATTTTGCTAGGTGACATGAATAGATGAGTGAGGATAAGACAAGAAAATACAGAAAAAGTGATTGGGCCATTCAGAAGGCCAGGAATGAAGGCAAATGATGACTGTTGAGTATCTGCTTAGCAATATTCTATTTTGACTATGTGGTTTAAGTGTAAGTCTATTTATGTGTACACATTGGAAATAAATATATTTAAAACTGGAAGCATGATTCATCTGAAACTTTATGATGAAAGATTGAGGTAATTAAGAGTACAAGGGTGATGTGGGCTAATCTATGAGGGTGGGGATGGGAAGTTACCAGAGGTGAAATACAGCAGGTTCTAGCAGGTTTGCTAGAACTGGTAGTAAATTTTCTAAGCAGTTTGGAGAACCGGTTGTTAGAAGAAAT
>JANHFJ010003935.1:54364-67071 GCA_032468195.1 Cerberus rynchops
CCTCACTTTTCTAATTGATCTCGTTGGTTCGGTTGTTTTACATTTTGGTTACTGAAAGGATGAAGACAAAGCTGTACAGAGTCCACAAAATTCACAGAATAAGGAGTCATGCGATGCAGTTGTGGTTACGCCACACTCCTTTCGTATTTTCTGTCTGGCTCTCTTAAAATTCTTGCGCTTCTTTCTCTCTTCAAATTCAATTTTTGCTCGTGTGTGTGTGTGTGTGTGTGTGTGTGTGTGTGTGTGTGTGTGTGTGTTTACAGAAAAGAATTTGGTTTTTTTCCCCCACCCCACAGTTTATTTTAATGTTTAAGCATCTTTCCTTTCGCTATTCTCCTCTCCTCGCCCCCCTTTTCTCCTTTCTAAATCCCACCTCAGCGAGACCATAATTCCAAATATTGTTCTCGCTCGCTCGCTCCCCTCAACCTGCTCTAGAATAAGGATAGGTTCCTCAGAGTTTCTTTCTTTCTTTCTTTCTTTCTTTCTTTCTTTCTTTCTTTCTTTCTTTCTTTCTTTCTTAAGATAAGTCTGGATTAAAAATAATAGCTGCTGTTGGTTTTTGTTTTTTTGTTTTTCTTTTGGTCCGTGGTTAAGTCACGAGCCGGTGGAGAACTCAAGACTTGTGCTGGGCGGAAACCCCTTTCCAATAATCTAGGATGTCGTGCAGGTCTTCGTCTTTGGCAAACTGGACCTTTTTACGCAGAGCGTGGCCAGCCGCCATATATTCCTCCTCCTCTTTGTGCCGCTTGTGGTTCAGTTTGAAACGCTCCCAGATGCTCCTGGAGGGCTTACAAGTATATTCGGGGCTGGAGGTGTAGCTCAAGTTATGGTACTGTGGAGAGAGCTGCGAGTAAGCCAAGTCTCTGGGGCGGGGCCTGGTTAACGGTTCCAAGATGGAGGGCTTACGTCCCCCCATGCCGTCGTGCTGTTCCCCCTGATGGGATCCTGGGTAAGAGTGCCGGTGCTCGCTGTACTGCCGGATCTTCTCGGCTTCGGCTCGTAGGACAGCTGCCGCCGGTGTCACAGTGAGGATGGTGTCAGTGGTCGGAGATGTCTTCTCGATATATTTGGCTTCTGACTTATGGCCGGAGCCCTCAGAGCGGAAGGACCTGGGGCTCCGTATAGAGCCACTGGAAGAAGTGCTGGACCGTTTTGGAGGCGCCTCGACGCTGTGGTGCCTCTGGAGTGGGTGACTGTAGCTTTCCTTGTAGACGGGTGCTAGAAAGCTATGCTTGCTAGGGATTTGTTCGGAGAGCAGCACCAGCTGAGGCTCAGCAGTGGACACCGCTCCCGACTTCACCCCTTGAAAGGAAGTAGATTCTGATTTCAAGGCATCAATGCAGTTGTTGATTATCTGGTTCACCTTGTCCACCTCTTTCGTGATGGTCGAGATCTCTGCCACAGAGCTCTGGCTATCTGGGGGCCTGGGCAGCTCCAACTCTCTCCTCTCGGGCTGTTCCCCTGTCCGCACCTCCATGTAGTTGCCCTTCGTAGCTTTGGGGGTCTCGCTGCTGTCAATCAGCTTGTACTGCTCAACTTCTCCCATGGAGGGCAGGTAAGGGATGCGGGTCATGGTCTCACCGCCCAACATCTGACCTTGGGAGAGTTGGGAGATGCTGGTGGTCTCCATTTCCGGCCCGTACTTTAACTCAATGATGGTCTTCTTCATGTTCACCGCTGTTTTTTTGTGCTTTTCTTCCTGGTGACGCCTCTTCCGCAGGCAGTAGTACACAACTCCTAGGACAATCACCATGCCAAACAGGCACCCCAAGATCGTCATGATGTAGTGGGTGGCAGTTGAAGGCCTGGCTATCGGTTCGTCGGTGCTCTGTTTGTTGAGGTTGATAGTGAGGCAGGTGTAGTTGTACCTTGAGACTCGATTGGAGGACATCACACAATAGGTGTAATTTTCATTTGGGCCCAGATCCGTTAGCTCGATGTCTTCTTTCTTCTTCAGCAGCTTTGCCAGGATATTGTAGCGGCCATTCTCAAATTGGGCCAAGGTGTACATCTTGCTGTAGGGCACAGGGATCTGCACACTCAACACTGCCGAGTTTTGGGTCACGTGCTTCACTTTCATGGTGGGATACAAACCTGGATCGATCACCGGGGTGTGCAGGGAGATCTGGGGTGTGGTGCCATCTCCGGAGAAACACTCTTCCTCTGGACAGGGGCTCTCTGGAGGAGGGGTGGTCACTGGTTTCTTTTTGGGTGGGGTCAAGTAAGGTGGCATGGTGTAGGGGCCACCAGTGCAAAGAGAAGACAGCATGCCCAACGCATTGCGATATCCGCTCCGTCCTTGGCCCAGAAGGTAGTACCCAGAATAGTCGGGTGGAGAGTCACACTGCATGCGGTCGTAGGTACGTGTCATGTTGGTGAAGCCCTCAAGCCACTGAAGGAAGCCCAGGAGCTCGCAAGAGCAATAGAAAGGGTTGCTGTAGAGTTCACAGACAGAGAGTTTACTCAGGCCCCTGAAGGTGTTACTGTCCAGCCGTTGGATCCTGTTCATGGACAAGTCAATGTTCATGATGTTGGGGCACTCCCCGAAGGCATTGGGGGTGACAGTCTCAATGAGGTTGGCCTGGAGGTAGAGGTACTCCAGCTTCCCTAGGCCTCGGAGGATCCCCTCCGTCAGGTTTCTCAAGCGGTTGTAGCCAAGCTGCAACACCTGCAGGTTGTATTGTCCTGAGAAGGCACCATCCTCGATATACGAGATCTCGTTCTTGGTCAAGTTGAGGTATGTGAGGTTACTGAAGCGGCTGAGGGAGGAGAACTGGACGCTTTTGATCTTGTTGTCATTCAGCCTCAAGTCCAGAATGGTGCTGTTGATCTGCTGAGGAATGGACTCGTAGGGGGGCTGGTTCTGGCTACAGATGGCCAGCCACACAAAGCCCTTCTCTCCTTCAATCAGCCAGCAGTCGGCTTGGACCTCGCTCACATAGAGGAGAGAGACAGCTGCCACATAGGTGCACAGTGCTGATGTCATGGCCCACCGATGGCCTGCCATTGAGAAGGGCCACACCGAAAGGGGGGTCTTACCCTTGATCGGCCAGAAGAGGGGAAGAGGCAGCTTGGTCACGGCACAACCCTGCCTTGACTAGAGTTTCTTCAGCAGCTTTGTCATTCTTCCTTCCTTCTTCATGGTGCTGAACCATGAAGAAGCATCTGGGGTGGGTTAGCGGAGAGGAACACAAGGATGTGTTGGTTACACCAGGGTCAAGGTTTCCCACGTGCCATCAGCAAAGGCTCTGCAGCTGGGGAGTTGACTGTCTCACCATCATCTAAGCGGTGTTTGGAAGTCACTCAGAACATGAAGGGATCTGGAATGAAGAGGCCCCTGTTTTAGACATGAGCTTTGTTCTCCATCTCTGCCTTGCTTCTTCTGCCTTTCTTTTTGTCACTGGTCTTCATTTGAGCATTGGGTTCCTTCTCCATCCTTTCTCTCCAGGTCTCTGTTCCTCCAGAGATGCGGAATTACAAAGTTGACCTGCCAACGAACAAGCAGAGAGACAACATCAGCATGCAATGGGTAGGATAGCTGAGTTGGGGTTCCTCAGTTGGGAATCTACCAATCTTTCCTTCTGGAAGTCTATGGAGATTTTCAGTCATCCAGGTCATAGTTACCCCAAAGGTGCTTTTCCAGAAAGCAACTGAACTTTCTTTGTTTTTTTTTCTTGAAGACACTTCACTTCTTATCAAAGACGCTTCTTCAGTTCCGAAGAAGTTTTGAAGCATCTTCTTCTTAAGAACTGAACAAGTTTCTTGGACGAGAAGCGAAACGTCTTCAAGAAAAAAAGAAACCCAAGAAAGTCCAATGGCCTCTTGAAAAAAGCACCTATGGGACTTTCCTTCTAGACCTTGACTTCAGCCTTCCCCCTCTAACTGCCACCAAGTCCACCTCTCTCCCCCAACTATCTCATCTTCTCCAAACATCTTCTGTTTTCCTTCTGACCTGGGTCAGCTTATCCATCAATCTAGGAGCCCCTAGTTACAAAAAGAAAGCAGGGATGAAATAGGGGCGATCCTTGACATAGGATTCATGTTTTATCTGCCAAAGAAATAGAGACCTTTTTTCCCCCTCTCTGGGATCTATTCTGCTTGCAAAACTGAGTGTTAACAAGAACCGGGACTACTCACTGTGTGTGAAATAATCAAAGGAGACATCTGTAAAATGGCCTAGCAAACATATATTAATGATGAGGCCTCTGCTAAATGGCCAAATGTCCATTTTGTATATGTCAGGTGCAGTAAAGATGCTCTAAGGCAGATCCCTCTTGATACTCTCCTACTCCTCCCTCGTCCTTCCCCACTGCTCGTCTGGAAAACCTGCTTAGAAGGACTGCAGAGAGAGGCATCTCCATTTTGACCCGAAATGATGCTGGATTTTGCATTATGCACCAAACTATTCTCCCGTCCCTATTTTACGATGGTATAAGGAGACGCCAGGCAATTTCTCTGTATCGCTGAGTCGCTTTTTCGTACAATTTCAAGGAAAGAAGGGGGGGGGGGAAAGGACAATGGGGCAGATGAACAGTTCCTGGGAGAAACACCAAGAGCTAGGAGATGGCAAGACTTGGCGGAGGGACAGCAATAGAAGAAGATCTCTGAAGCTCAGGATTGAATTGAGGGGTCCTTGGTGAGTTTGACTATTTTCTGGCAGATGTTTTATTATCCAGCTAGGGACCAACAACAGGGCTACAAGGGAGTGTGGTTTGCACAGAGAAGGAGAAGGAGAGGAGGAGTGTGGGGTCTTTGCGGCTCTCTGAGCTTGTTTCCTTGCAGATGTTTTATTACCCAGCTAGGTAACATCATCAGCACTAGAAGGGAAAGGAGATGGAGTAGGAAGAGATGGAGAAGATAGAGGAGGAGAAGGAGAAGGAGGAGAATTGTGGTGTCCTTGGAGCTCTCCCAGCTTGGTTGTTTTCTTGTAGACATTTCATAACCCAACTAGATACCATCATTAGTGCTAGAAGGGAGTGGGGTTTTGCTCTCTGTTTACACACAGTTGTTTCCGTAAAGTTTTGTTCCATATTTTTTCCAGCAGGCCAACAAGAAAGAACAGAGCGTTCTTTCTTTCTTTCTTTTTTAATTCTGAATTCGTCTGAAACCAGAAGGAAATCTCCAGATTTACATATGTTGCTCATCCAAATCTACGCCCATAATAAAATTATGCCCTCTTCCACAACATTTCTGACAACAAACCTCTCTAGAGGAACCAAGATTGATCATTAATAATCTAACGCTAAAGGGGTAACATCTGTTTTGGACAAACTGTAATGAGATTTAAAACCCAGGGAGAAGAGCTCTGCAATAATAAATGACTTGTGTGTCTAAACAGTTTACACACACACATACACACACACACACACACACACACACACACACACACACACACATGAGCAATTGCTGCTATATATTTTTTTTAAAAGTGGGCCCTTTTCCCAGTTCTTCTTCTATGCAATTCCTATATAATGATTGCTATTAATTTCCAGAGTGGCAGATGGAGCCTAACTCTAACCTTGTACTATTTTGAAATGAAAATCCATTTTCAATGGATGATTTTTTTTCCTTTCTGAATAAGGGTTTTTGAAATCTATCTCATTTGAAGGTAAAGGAAGGCTTACAATGTTAATCCTATCAGCGTCTTCTGAAAAGGAAAACCAATGCCAGAATGGTAGGGCATTGTTGTACCACCACAGGCGTGGAGAATGGGAGAGGATCACCCAGATTAGATAGTCCAGTGTTTCTCAACCTTAGCAATTTTAAGATGGGCGGACTTCGACTCCCAGAATTCCCACCCAGCATGCTTGAAGATGGGCGGACTTCGACTCCCAGAATTCCCACCCAGCATGCTTGAAGATGGGTGGACTTCGACTCCCAGAATTCCCACCCAGCATGCTTGAAGATGGGTGGATTTCGACTCCCAGAATTCCCACCCAGCATGCTTGAAGATGGGTGGACTTCTACTCTGTCCATTTTAAAGCATGCCCAAGACCCAGAGTTTCCCATGCTGACTGGGGAATTCTGGGAGTTGAAGTCCACCCATCTTAAATATCCTAAGGTTGAGAAACTGTGCTCCAATCATGCATTGTTCCGAGGAGGTGTGATTGATTCACCCCTTCCATCCAAGGGTCAGTGGAAGAAGAACCCCTCAAATTAAGCTCCCCATTGGCTCTCTGTAGGGGTTCTGCTCAGGGATTCCCTCCTTCCATTCAGGAGAAGATTGAATACTAACTCCCTGAGAAATCAGCAAGAATGAGATTCAGTCAAGGCAGGTCAGTCTGACCCCCCCAAATGTACTCAAGAAAATTTTAGCAGGCATCAAGATGAATGATGCTTTCGATTTTGAAAGAAGGAAGCATCTCAGCTGGGTTATGGCGACCACCTGCTCAAGTCAACTCCTAAGCTTAGCCTAATGAAGAGACGGCTCCGGGGAGACATGGTAGCATCCTCCAACACTTGTCACAGGGAAGGAGAAAATGGATTTATTCTCCATAGCACTTGAGGGCAGAACAAGAAGCGATGGGGGGGAAGCTCATCAGAAGGAAATCCAACTTGAAAATAGGAAGGAATTTCCTGACAAGAGAAGAGAGAAGAATGATGAGTCAATGGAACAGCTTGCCTCCTGGAGTTTCGGATGCTCCATCATTGGTGGTTTTTCAAGAAAAGGTTGGACAACCAGTCAACTGGGATGGAATATGATCTCCTGCATTGAGAAGGGGGTTGGACAAGAGGACCTCCAAAGTCCCTTCCAGCCCTGTGATCTTATGATTCCATCCATTTTAAAGTGGCAGTCAAAAGAGGAGCAGGTGGCGCTCTCGGGCATAAGTGAGAAAAACATCAAGCTGCCATTCTTGAAAGAACAACACCCAGGGCTAAAATGGTCTTGATGTTAGCACATTTGTTCACCTCACCGTATATTCCCCAGATAGTGTCAAAGAAACGGAGGTATCAAAACACAATCCTTGTTGATTCCTGCCTTCCCCACTTCTAACCCTGTCACCAGTTGTTGAGGACCAGTTGCAGTGCCAGGGGAAATGTGTATTAGTCAGGGGATCCCTGCAAGGAATCTTACTATCTGAAAAAAAAATATATGCCACCGCAGTGTTTCTTCCTAGGAAAAGCTGATACGGTGAGTTTCACTTGAACTTCTGATCCCTGATGGAAGGAGAGGAGGATCTGAGCTTTCGGAGGGAAATGATACTCTCTCTGGAGCTCAGAAGACTAAACAACCCCACCCTGTACTGCTTAATTGTCCAACCCTTGCCAATTTGAAGACTTCTGGATTTCAACTCCCAGAATTCCCCATCCAGCATGGAGTTGAAGTCCACAAGACTTAAAGTTGCCAAGGTTGGATACATCCCTACTTTTACGGCTTGGACCCAGCGATCTAGATTTTGCCAGTCTAGATCCAAAGTTGCCTCCACTCCTGATGAGGACACCTCAACTCAAGGGCCAAGGCAAGAAGAGAAAGCAACCCTGACACTGGACATGGTTAGCAATTCTGATTCTTCTTCACCCCAACAGGCCAAATACAAATGCAGCCATAGGTAACTTAACTCATAACAGACCATCACCCAAACAAGGCATTTGGGACACCAAATAAAGGGCGAGATGAGATGAAGATTAATGGTTTGCTGGTCAGTTGTATGTTCTTTGAGTCTCTTTAACACAGGGGCACGGGTCTCTACCATGAAATCATGACGATCCAACACAAATGTTGTCCCCTTTTGGATAGGCATTGCAAAGGATGCAAACTGGGGACATTGTCTTGTGGTGGCATCATGCAGGCTTCCTTGTTTAGATGATATCTTGACTTGGGTGCAACCCAGAGCTTTTGGAATTCAGTAGCATGCAAGTTTGATGATAATGATGATGGTGATGATGATAATGATGTACAGAAGAGACCTAGCACTGTAATGTTTCCTTCTTCTATCCTTCAATCATCCTGCAATGACACTCCAGAATCCCAGAAGTCTGGGGGCCGTATTACACCAAAGACCATCTCTTTCCTGGGACACCAGAGAGCAAAATTTCAGGAAGGTTTTTCCAAGATGGGAGTGGGTGGGGGAGAGAGAAGGCTTCCTTGATCTGCCACTGGCACAGAAGGCAGCTAATAACAGGGAACTCACATTCCAGGTGATGCAGATAATCTCATCTTATCTCCTACTCAAAATAGGCCAATATCAAGTAAAGCTGGGATTAGATGTCCGGCTATTGTTGGCATATCAGGCACGGTCTCTCTTCCAAGGAATAAGAAGCTGAAGGGGCTTTTTCTTAAGAATACCCTCCTTCCATTCTCTAAGAAGAGCTCTCGTCCTTTTGTTTTGTTCTCAAGTCCAAGAATGGAGATGTTGCCTCCAAGGAGGCAGAGGTGTCCCCCAGGGGGAGACAAGAAAGTCCAGCTGCGAGACATGAAAAGGGGGGAAGAAGCAGAATCACGTGGGCACAGTTGGGTGTTTTTGGTTCCCCCGTGGATGGAGGTTTTCCTTCCCCATAGCAGCACTGCATTTAGAAGGGACAGCTTGCAAAATGCATGCTAAAGGTATACCAACAAAAGAAAAGATGTGTACCTTTTGGAAAAAGGGTTCTTTGGTGTTTTCTGAGCTTGGTTGTTTTCTTGCAGATGTTTTACAACCCAACTGGGTGATATTATCAATGCTAGAAGGGAGTGGGTTTGTGAGGAGGAGGAGTAGAAGATTGTGGGGTCCTTGGTGTTCTCAGATCTTAAGTTGTTTCTTCCAGATGTTTTGTTACCCAACTAGGGAACACCATCAGTGTTAGAAGGGAGTAGGGTTTGGTCTCATTCTCTTTTTTTTTTTTAAATTTAATTCATTTTACCCTTAATTTTAATACTAAAAGTGTCTTAAATTGTCAGCCTTATATAATTATTTTAACTGGTTTTTAGACTATTCTATGTATGTTTTTTATCTGCTGTACACCGCCCCAAGTCCCTTGGGAGAGGTGGCGGTATAAAAATTTTGAAATTAAATTAAATTAAATTAAATTATATATAAGTCTAAGTGCTATTGCTGTTTCCAAGGCTATCGTACCTTGAAGCCATCCTTAAATATTAAGTTAAGGATTACCTACATATGCCATCAAGTTGTTATCCATTGTTAGTGACTACATAAATAAATTTTCTTCCATGATGATTGATCCCTAACCTGGTCCTTCATTTGTTTTACAATGGTGCATTCATTACCACTGTAATCATCTTGCAGCTGGTTATCCTCTTCTTCATTTTCCTTCTGCCTTTCCCATTTTTTTTTTTTTTAAAAACCTTCGCCAGGAAGCTGGGTGTTTGCATTCAAGTAGTCCTTCACATAGAACCATTTGTTTATAGACTGTTGAAAATTACAACAGCACAGAAAAGAGTAACTTATGACAGTGTTTTTTAACTTTAACAACCATTACAGCATCACCCATGGTTAAATGATCCAAATTTGGGCACTTGGCAACTGGCATGTTGCATTATCTCAGGGTCCCGTGATCACCATTTGTAACCTTCCCAGTTCACTTCTGACAAGCATAATTCAAGGGGAGAGTTCAGATTCATTTAACAACCATCACCTAGCAATGGGAGTGATTCACTCAACAAATTGTCCCAAAAAACGGTCATAAAATTAAATTGTTAAGTCAAACTCATTTAACAATTGCTTTCTTTAGCAATGGAAATGTTGGGCTTAACTTATAAATCAAGGACTACCTACAATTTGTTTGAAATATGATAATTTGAGTATAAGGTGAGAATTCTTTTTTTCTGAGAATTCTGAGCTGATTTATTCGATGATCCTTCAGTTCCTTTTGTTGCCTGTCCATGATATTCTCAGGAGAATTCTCCAATATCAAAGATCAAAGGCATCAATACTTTTCTGACCTTTATATCCCCAGTGACTTCAGGATTAGCAGACATAAATAAAAATCAAAGACCCTTTGATTAAAGCACACTTCCTTGTTATTATTGGGCTCTTCTTTGGGCACTGGACCATGTCCTTCTAATTTAACATGATAATCCTTCAGATAATAATAAAGGAAAATATTTGTAGCTCAGTGTTGAAATGAGGCTTCCTTGGTGATCTCTGAGCTGGATTGTTTTTTTGGCAGAAGTTTCATTACCCAAACTAGGTGACATCATCAGTGCTAACAAGGTGGTAATGAAATATCTGCAAGAAAACATCCAAGCTCAGAGAGAACTAAGGAGCTCACCATCAAATAAATTTTATAATTTGTATTATGTGAGTGTGTGGGTGTATAGCCATACTAACCGACTGTTTACATTATTTGCCCTCTCCTGTGATAACCGTGATGAGAAAAAGCGGAGGGAAAAGGAAACGGAAACATCACTGCATTTAGATTCCCCTATTGTTCCCAACCTCCTATTATGGGAAAACAGACTGCTGGGAAAACAATTTTCTATTCTTGTCTTTTTTTAAAAAAATGCTGTTCTATTTTTCTCAGTAAGGCCATTATATGAATGTTTTTACACATTTGTCAACCTGGCTGTGAATGTTGAAAGCATATATAGGGTAAAGGACCTAAATGGACCTACCATTGACTTTTCAGCCAATACCAAATTTTGAACTTCCAAAATTTACAATTACAATCAGAGTAGAGCTGGAAGGGAACTTGGAAGTCTTTTAGTCCAACGCCCTATAACCGTGTTGGCAAACTTATGGCATGAGTGCCACAAGTGGCACACAGAGCCATCCTGTTGGACACACAAGCTGTCAGCTAATTTACCTCCAGATGAGCATGCACATGTGATTGCACATGCACTCATGTGTGATTGTAGAGACCCAGCTGGTCTTCCGCTATGCATGCGTGCGAGTGCAGCAGGAAATCGAACTGGCCTTCAGAGCTCTCCTGCGCATGCACACATGATTGCTCATGTGTGCATGAGTGCCTGCATGCAGTGTGCATGCACTGCACATACAAAAGCTGCATGCATGGACAGATGGTGTAGTTGCACATGTAGCACACATGGAGAAACCACATTCAAGTGTGGATGGCATGTGCAAGGCACATACTTTTTGGCACTCGGGAAATAAAAGGTTCGCCACCACTACCCTATATCATTTTAGACAAGTGGCTGTCCAGTCTCTTCTAAAAACCTCCAATGATGAAGCAACCACGACTTCTAAAGGCAAACTTTCCCACTGGTTAATTGTCCTCATTGTTAGGAAAGTTTTTTTTTCCTTAATTGCTTCTCTCCTTGATTAGTTTCCATCCATTGTTTCTTCTCTTGCCTTCTGATGCTTTAGCAAATAAATTGCAAACCCCCCCCCCATTGTTCGTGGCAATCCCTCAAATTTTCTGAAATAATACTATTCAAGGGTGCTGAGGGAAATTAAAATGGCAGCTCATGGGTTATCACTGTTTGAATCACTGCTGTCTTTGTTATCTACTGTTGCTACCAATTAAATCTGATGGGGGATAACACTACTAATATAGGAAAGGTGCCACCACAGGGCACATTGCCAAATGCTCCACTAACCTAGAACCAGTCCTTGCAAAAAGCAATACAGAAATAGAAAGAGCTTGGAGATTCTGAAGTGGTTTCTACTCTCCTCATCTTTTTTCCCTTCAGTAAGCAAACAACAAGAAATGCTTATTGCTTCTGCTCCTTCATCAGCCAGCTGTACCAAGGGGGCTCAGAGAAAAGGCATTTTCTCTTTATAGGCTTTCTAATCTGAAAGTAAACATGAGGATTTGAGCCAAGAGTGAAAAAAAAGAGAGACTTATTTAAACAGTAAACAGCGCCTGCAAGAGCTATGTATTTAATAGAATAGCAAACAGCAAACCCAGCAGTGAAGGGCACTTACTGTCCTATGGTAGCCTTGGGCTTTTCACAGGAGACCCTAGATGTGAGGAAAACCACCGTAAATAAATATCAGTACCTCAGTAAAGGAGATGCCAGTTTTTCTACCTGCCCTGTTCGAAGGTTACCCATCTCTAACCTGGCAACTATGGGCCAAGCCCAGCAGCACCAATGATCTTGATGGCAGCATAATATTCTTTTCTCCTCTCATCTCCTCTGGATTTTAAAAAAAGAAAAACCATTAAAAAAAAAAAAAAAAGTTCCAGCTGAAAAGACACACACACAAAAAAAGACCCAGAATGGAAAAATTGCCCTTGGAGAATTTAGATCTGCGTGTGTGTGTGTGTGTGTGTGTACTTAAGCGTGCAGAAAGAGGCAGAGGTGGACAGAGATGGAGAGCGCAGATGTACTGTGAGTGTGTTTTAACCCATATCACAAAACACTAACCAGAGTTCCAGATGGCTTTCATTCCATCTGGCAGGCTCTGGTGTGTAAGCAGAATCCATGTGTGATATAAAACAGGTCTTCATAATGAAATCATGGCAGTGGCAGCCTTAGAGAAGCTGAGGACAGCTTTGACAGCAAGCCGCATTGGGTGACAGTTTGTGAAACTCACATGCATGGGAAGGTGGGGAGCTGGAATGAGGTTTACGACCTTTAAACCAGTTTTTCCTTTTTTCCCCATCAACTTACCAATACATACCTTTGTCAAAAGCCTTTCGTGAGAATTTACATTACAGATTTGGTACACTGGACGTGATCCATTTATGTGACAGTAAAATAAAATCAATGATGAGTCCTTAAAGTACACCAACACTCTAGGACAGGGGTCGGGAACCTTTTTGACTCAGAGAGCCATGAAAGCAAAATATTTGGAAATTTATTT
>JANHFJ010003936.1:6605-16884 GCA_032468195.1 Cerberus rynchops
AAAACTCACTCATCTAGCCTCAATTTATACTTTATTAGGCTCCCAATAAACCATCCCAAACCATTAATTTTATAAATGCCACATTTCCTGCAATCTACTTAGGCTAGGATTCCTCCACACGTAGCATACATACACTTCTGTACAAGCCTGCCTCCACAAAACCTCATCTCTATGGCTTGTACCCTTCAATTTATCAGAAAGTACAACACAATTCTTAATCTCTTCTGTTGTCATCCATCCTCCATTTCTAACTCTTGCAACAGTTGTACAGACTTCCTTCCACTCTACAGATGGAGCATTTGGGGAAGAGTGTGTTTTTTTTAAAAAAACCTAAACAAGTGATAGAAATCCTGAGAACACACAGCATAAAGTTAAACTTCCTTTTTCTATTTCTAGCATTCTTGTTCCAACATCAAATAAAACAAATGGTCAATCTGATCATAGGATTTTCTCTCTGCAGAGCAAGTCTGTGTTCGAGAATGTCAGCATTTTTGCAGTGGTGTTTTGCTGTGTTTCTTCTGCAACTGCCAAGGAACTTAGACCATACTCAGGTAGAATCTTTTTAGAGTGCAGATTCAGAAGACCAGAGTAATTATTTTCAAACTCCCAGCTATTCCTTAAGGTGTATTTTTGTGTTTGTTTTAAAATAGCTGCATGGACACCCACAAATCCAAATTCTGAATTTTGAAAATAATCATTTTAATTTGGGGTCCTTATTGCTCTTTGACCTTGGTGGTTTTCTTGAAGTCATTTCATTACCAGGCTAGGTAAGATTGCCACCAGTTTTAGCAGGGATTCATGCTCGCTCTCAATTTATAGTCTAGCGACTTGCCCTTGGGAATTTAAATTGAGAGCAAATCCCCTTCTCAACTGATGATGCCACCTAGTTTGGGTAATGAAACATCTGTAAGAAAACCACGATGCTCAGAGAGCATCAAATATCCCCACAGTTTAACACTGAGCTACAAATATTGCCTTCTGTCAGAATCATTTTGATCTGATATCAGGGGACATACATCACAAAACACAATGATCTCTCCCACTCTGGTAGAAGTACTGGATTACAACACCCACCAGCTCCAGCCAGCATGTGATGTGTGTAAAGTTAGAAACATCTAAGAGAGCAGTCGAGTAGAAAAACCATAGGTGAGATCCAATAATGCTCCAAACTAATGGTTCAGGACAAGAAAAGTCTGCTGGTTCATTACAAGCTCATTTAGACTAATTCACTGAGACAGTCAATCAATGATTATTTCTCAAAGACATCTTTCCATTATTTATCATTTTTAAACAAAGGGAAGCTTCCAAAGTCATCATTCTAGTAATTATCCATTAGTGAACTTCTTTATAATGATATTTCATATATCTGTAGCAGCCAAAGAAAACCAGAGACCTAGATATTCAATTCAGCTTATTTATTTAAATCTTTGACTAAACTTTCCTGATGTGGATGCATGGGTGGGTTATTGGGTTACAATATTTATGTCATTATGTTATGTTTATACTATTGTGATTTAATTTTAATGTTATTATCTTGGGAGGTTTATAAGTCACTTGGAATTTGGGGGGAATTGGCTGATCGGAGCAATATATAAGCCTAGTGAAACAAACAATCAATTATGTAAAACAAACAATATAAGATACATCTCTATTTTTACCACTAGCAAGTTAAGGCCACCTTTAGAGCAACTTTCAGAACTAGATTCTTAAGTTAAAGGCCTACGGTATCAAGTAGGGTACTGTACTGTATGTACTTGACAACATGTCAAAAATTAATTTTCACATATCCCTAATCAGCACTCATTAAATGACAATTGGTTGCAGTTCCGCCTTGAATGTCAAACAAGTGCACTATTTAAATTAATCCTTACAACCTTGTTCCTAATGCCCCACCATCAGATCCGCTTTCAGTCCAGGTCTGAGCATCTTCTTGGGTAATTCTCACATCAGAACCATCCTCCTGGCCTTTTCTTGCTTCCCAGCCTTTTTTCCATCTTCCACCCTTCCCTGGCCTCTCCCCTGCCCATGCCAGCTGTGAACACTGGCTTGGATGGGCCCATTGTCTTGTGGACATTGGGACAGAGGAGGAGGGGAAGGTGTGAGCAGCAACACAGTAGAGCATTTGTACACTCCCCAGGGCTCTGCCACAACCGTCAATGGCCTACTTGTCAATTCATGCGCTAAGATGGAGGAAATCATAGCACATACAAACATCAGCATTTGATGATTGTGAAGGTGCCTGCCTAGAGACACACATTGGCCCATTGATAAATCAATTTTATTTTCAGTCTTCACTGTCAACATCACAAAACCCTGTATTCCATCTCAGGACAAGAGACAAGAAAGGCTGCACTGAAATGAAGCTCTACTCATGCCTGCCTATGACCCCTGCTCTCCCATTTGACAGTCAATTTCTATTATGCATCGGAGATCATGATTCCTAATATTATTCTTTCATTTGACCCGGAGCATAAAAATCCTAAATTGATTCCAGTCATCACAGTCCCATCACTTCCTTTGTCACAGGCAAGAGTCCCTCATTTCAAACACAACATGAACAACTGGTTAATATTTGTTTGTTCTATCATTCTTTGATTTTATGTAACTTGTAAAAATGCACACTTTTACATTTCTACTTTACTGAAATAGATAATCCCAAAATTTTCACTTGGGAAACCCAAATGAACAAACCCAACCAAACACATCTCTTTCTCAGATAAGGGAACTGAGCATTAAGAAGAAATGTAAGAAAGAAATCAAAGTTACAGTATTAAACCTACTTGTGAGAACTATAGTCTAATCCTATCTAGAACATCATCATGTAATCCTTTTTCAGCCTCTTCTGCTGCTAGCTAAAATGGTGAAATGAAATATCAAGAAATGCAGATTTCAGTATGATCTATATTGGGAGGGGGAAATCTATTGGCCTGCCCTCATGTTGGATTGTAGCTTCTATAATTCTTTTTCCCTGTTCATTCTTGCTAAGATTGATAAGACATTTATAAAATCCAGTCTGTCTGCTCTGCTCTGATTTGTAAATTCTCTCAAATACGCTTCAGTAAAAATAGACATCAAGATTTTACTCAATTGTTTTTCCTCTGTATATGTTAAGAATTTTGTATCAGAGTTCACGCTCCAATGATTAAATCAATTTCTGATAAAAAAAATTTCAACAGCAAATAGGTTGCCAAAATAACTAACAAAATGTGTCAATAGACTGGCAGTCAATACAACTTGCTACATCTCAAGGAACTGTTTCAGCCATCAAACGCCATCACATACTCGTAACACAATGATCCCAGAATCAAAAATAATCAAGATTTCCCATAAGCCCACAAGATCTCAGAAGGTATTATTCATCTGGTTTATTTGTGGGGCTAGGTACAGCATAATCAGTCTCTGTTACACAATATGACATTGTTAGCTTCTGTGATATGAATTTTCCCCAAAGTTTACTCCTCCTTACTCAGTGCACTTATATGTTTTTCTTAGGACACAAGTTGCTTTTATACTCACATAAGATTAGAGGGTCCCAAGTACTGTGTGATATGAAACATAAGGATAAATGATATGTCCATTGAGGAACTGACAATGTTTTTGCCCTGTTTACTGCCAGATATGATAAATCCCATATTAACTTATGCCAACCTTTAATTCTTTAATTCCTCTCTGACGTAAGTTCCAAGAGGTTCTTTCCTTGAACCTTAGTGTTGAAAATTATGTTCTATTGTCAACATTTATGGCTTTTGACAGAGATAGAAGCCGCAATCAAGACTACATGAGCATCCCAGCTGACTCAGAATCTCATTAAAAACAAATAAACCTAAAACCCAGGGTTATCCTCTCTGGGTTTTTTTTATTACTATTCCCACATGCAAAACTGATAACCTTGTTTTTCAGACTCACTTGGTAGCATTAATCAATGGCAGTAGAATCATCCCTAAGGCTGATCAGTAACATACATCTTCCTTATTTTCCACTACAGTAATTATTTTCCCAAGGAATAATCTTAGAAGACTTTTGCAAATACGTGTCTCTAAAAAGTATCATTTGCAAAATGAGGAGCTAAGTTCAGGAATATGCATGCCTCCCCTGTTTCTCCCTAGTGCAATTTTCTACTCAGTTTCTTTGCTTGCTTTATGAGTGATTTTAGCATTATATCTACACCAGAGGTGAAATTCAACCAGTTCTAGCCTATTCACTAGAACCAGTAGTATATTTTCTAAGCAGTTCAGAGAACTGGTTGTTAGAAGAAATCTCCTTCCCCCCCCCTCACTTTACAGGGTTAATCCACCCAGCCATGCCCACAGAACCAGTATTAAAAAATTGGAATTCCACCACTGATCTACACTGACACTAACTTTGTCCATTTTAAACAGCAAATTCACAATTGAAGAATGCTGATTTTCAATAACCTGGTATTAGACCAGAAGTGAGAGACTACAATTTACACAACTGAGTGAGTTCATACAACATACTAAGTCACAAACTAGTCAATCATGGTTTCACCAACGTGATATACTGTACAATCTAAATGATAATGAAACACTAACTTATTAACAAAAGAACATGCCAGGTTGCTTGTCAAAACTATCAGGGACAATTTTCTTCTATCCTGAAGAAAGGCATACAGTGGCTCTTCATATAATGTTATGCTTCATGCAAGCAAATCAAACCAGTTTAACTCTACTGAAGACAGAATAGCACTTTTAATTACTTATTAAATGTATATGCCACCCATCTCACCATCAAGCGACTCTAGGTGGCTTACAAGAACAGCATGCCATGTACTTATGGAAGATATAACCCACAGTGTCTTCTCACCATCACATAATTCAATCTGTTCAATGATGAAACAGGTCTATAGAATGTCTTCCATATTCTTCAGCCACTCCCTTCCTCTTAATACAAAATTAGTGCTGCGTTGCTTCTTCAATGTTGGGATTTAGACTCTGGCACTGAAACTGCCTTGGTCATCCTGCTAGATTATCTTTATGAGGTGAGAGAAAGAGGACTGCAGTTTGGTTGATTCACCTGGACCTTTTGATGGCTTTTAATACCATTCATCTTGAGTAGTTCCTTTCTTACTTGGGTGGCCATCTCTAGAAGAGATGGAGGAATTTTTGCTCATTTCCATAGCATTTATATTGTGGTTCTACAAAGGTCAATTTTATCCCCCACATTAAAATCACTGAGTGGAAGCATTCAAGTTAAATTTCATCAGTATATTGATGACACCCAGCTCTTTCTCCTTTCTATCAGATCCAACTGAGGAATGGAATTACTGAATCAGTCTTATATATGGGAGGCAGAAGCAGGTTTTTCTAATGATAGTTACCCAACTTTGGAATATCCTGTCCAACATGGTGTGCTTGGTATTTTATAATACTTTACACCAGTATTTTTCACCGTGCTGGCTGTGCAATTCTGGGATGTAAAGTCCACCCATCGTAAAGTTGCCAAAAGAGAAAAACATTGCTTTATATTATATTTTAATATATAGTAAATTTATTATTTTGCTTATTAATTTGTTTTGCTTACTGAAAATAGCTTTGATATTTTTTTAACTGAGAGGAGGTCTGTACATGGCAATAGATAAACAAAGAGAAAGAGATAAATGATAGACAAATGGGAAAAGTGCAGAAAGATTTATTCCTTGGTCTATTTGGAAGATGAATGCAAGAAGGAGTCCTGAGGAAATAAAAACTCACTCATGAAGATGAATTGTGAGGTGTTGGTATGTTTAACCTATCCAAATAATTCTTCGGGATAACAGGGAGATGAATATTTTCTAAATGTTCAGATATTAATTATAGGGATATGATTTTTAGGAATATATATGCCCCTCTTCCTATTCTCAATCGAGAATCTATCTTAAACAAAATTGTTCATTTATATGGATTTCTAGTTAAAGGAAAGGTCCTTCTGCTATTCCCTATTTTGGAAATAGGCATGTACTATAGTAACAATCTAATGATACATCTCACATTTATTTTTTCCAATAGTGTGAAAATTATAATTAGATGAATATTTTAACACTGAAAAACAAATCAACTGTTACAGTTCATGAGATCAATTTGTAACCTGCCACATGTGAAGAACAGCAAAAAATAATAATTTCAATAGAAACTAGATGGACTATTTCATCAATTAGGGTTAAACTGTTAGTATTTAGGTAGAAAACATTCAGATTGAGACATGAAGTGTCATTTTCTATATTCCATAGTAAAAGTTATATTCGGAAAGCTCTTTGAAGGACAGAATGCTGTCCATGGTTCTGGAATTGTCATTCATCTCCTAAGGACACAGACCACAGGGAAGAGCGTCTAAATTGGAAGATATTCAATCATGTCAATCCATGAAGAAATGGGGGATTATCCACCTTGTGATAAACATACATCTTCATTATCAAAAGGAGAAGAGTATGTGCTTCAATACAATTCTTGCTGGCTGAGGAATTCTGGGAGTTGAAGTCCACAAGCTGCCAAGATTGGAGACCCCTGCTCTAATTACTGAATTTTTTCCACTATAAAACACAGTGGACCATAAGATGCATCTTATGCGTCTTAAAGGAGGAAAACAAGAAAAAAATAGTTTTTTGCTTCTGCACATCCTGTTTTCGGCCTTCCCAGCCCCCAGAAGCATTCTGCAGATCAAAAATGGGCCCATTTTTGGCCTCCAGAGGCCTCCGCAAGTCCCATTTTTGCCCACCCCGTAAATAAATTTAGAAACATTTTGTTCATGCCATTTAAATTTGATTTATAAAATGTTGTATTCTTCATTTATGCAAAACATGTTTTCAAATAGACTAATCACCTATTATAAAGTTAACAGATATTATTAATTTCCCTTGATTTTTAACAAGTGTTTGAGTCTATAAGCATGATTTCTAATGCCATACCTACCAGAGAAAATGTCAGATTACCATTTCTGCATAGCAGATTGCATTCTAAATCTGTTTAGTATAAAATCTACATGGTTTGCTTTTTCCAGTTCAATCAGGATATCTAGGAAGCTTAAAGAGCTGCTGTCTAGAAGATATGATAGTGTGCTTCAAATATCTGAAGGGCCATTATGCTAAAGATTGGAAATATGGAATCCAACCTTAATTGACTATTAAGAAAAACATGTTCAGGATTAAGAGCAGTTTAACAGAAGAACACAGCAATTTGGACTCTCTTTGACACGAGGGGCTTACAAGAAATCTTAGAAGCCATATTCAGAGATGCCACATTTCAGATTGCTACTGAGCAGCAACTGGGCTGGAATGCATCACTGGGAGACAAGCCAAAGATAGGTAATTTGAAGTAGGCCACAAGGATTTTTGATTTTCAGTAGTTTTAACCACTGATCAAAAAATTTCTCCATAAAAAATGCATCAAAGGGCTGCGAGCTCAGCTCCAGTTCAGCAAGCATCCAGATCAAATCTGTGTACACATCATTCTTTATAGTCATTTGTACCTGGCTCCAACTTGATGGATCTTAAGAGGAAAAGGCAAGGATGATTTTGCAAGCTTGGAATCCATCCTCCCATACATGACCTTCAGGCACTTCCCAGCTATTATTTCATTATTACCGCATGCTCCTCTACATAATTACATTTCTTTGTACACTTTGAAACATACTGAATTAACAAGTGTAAGACACATTTTAACAAGCTGTGCAGGCTTTGCCACAAATTCAAAAAGTTCGTACTTCAATCCCATATATGAATTACTCATATCATAATTATGCATGTCTGTGTTTATTAAGAAATTGATTGCAGTGAGTTTTATAATTTTATTTATTAAACAAATTTATATAGCTGCCCAGCTCATACATAAGTGATTTGAGGGTGGTTTACAACTTTTTTTTTAAAAAATCCATTATATAATAAAACCGTTAAAAAACCCCTACACCACCCCAATGACAGAAATAAAACAATCAGATAAGCCACTTTTAAGTTTAAAGGAATAGAAGTATTGCAAAGGATTGCAGCTTTCATTTCTATAGCAAGTTTACAACAAATAATTAGGAAAGCTGATAGTAAGCCTGGAAACAGAAATACAGTAAATAAAGAATACATACATTGTAGACTGGGGTGTCAAACTTGCATCTTCACATCATAGTCACGTGACACAGCACAACTTTTTCCCCCTTCACTAAACCAGCCGTGAGTGTGGCCAGCATGTGATGCATCCACTCCACAGGCTGCGAGTTTGACACCCCTGACATAGACAATTATAGGAAATTATAATAAAAATAAAATTTTCAAAGTTGCCATAATTTCTCTGAGAGGTACTGAATGCATAAGAAGACTTTGTTAGGACATATATTACATGGACATTTTTTTTCCCACCTCCTGAGGGAACATTTGACTCACCAACTTTACCAACCTTTGCTGCCAGAAATATGTTACACACTTCATTTTGAAATAAGTGATCTTGTTTACATGGAGAACAGTATGCTTAAGGCAAAAGTCTCTTAATTCATTTTTTTTTATTTTTCAAATTATTTAATATCTTTAATTTTTGTGGCAAAACAGTATTTAATTAAAATATTTTTTTAAAAAGAGTAAAATTAAAAATACAAATTTAAGAAGAAAATAATCTACCTTGTATTTTGTATTTCTCAATAATCACTAGTTTATCAATGAATGCATATATAAAATATATGAGCACATTTGAAATATAGCAATCATGCAAAAAATGAGTTATAATTAGATCAGTGAACAAACTGCATAAATTACATAAAAGAAATGCAATTTGAACTGGTAATTGAAATTGCTCTTTCATTATTTAAAATAGTCTTCCATCTATTTTTTATAACTTCAGTAGACTAAAACAAAATAAAGATACAGCTTTCATATTAATTTCAGGTATTCTTGTCTGTCTGTCTTGATATAAGGCATATATTTAAAGTTTGAAGAAAGTTTTAGTGTGAAATGGAAATTACAGAATTGGAAGTATCTGGTATTATCCAGTTTTCTCCTCTCACTCCACTATGCATTCTTTAAGAAATTGATTAGTACAGAAAATCTGCCAGAAGTCCTCCAGTATTTTCAAACAGGTTGTCAGAAAGAGACTTGCTGCTAGAAATCAGGAAGAAATTGTACAGGTAGTCTTCAACTTACAACAGTTCATTTACTGACCATTCAAAGTTACAATGGCATTGAAAAATGTGACTTAGTTATGACTGTTTTTCTCAGTTACAACCTTTGCAGCATCCTCATGGTCACATAATCAAAATTCAGATGCTTGGCAACTGGCTCATATTTATGAACGATGCTGTGTCCCAAAGTCATGTGACCAACTTTTGTAACCTTCTGACAAGCAGATTAACAACTGGGTTACTAACTTACCAACTGCAGTTTAACTTGCTTAACTGTGGCAAGAAAGGTCATAAAGTGGGGCAAAATTCACTTAACAAATGTCTCACTTAACAACAGACATTTTGAGCTAAATTGTGGTTATAAGTCGAGGACTACCTGTATTCTCAATCTTTGCCCTTTTTGTGAAGGAATAACTCAATTTGTACATACTGGAAGCAAATGAATTTATACCAGTGTTTTTCAAAGTTAGCAACTTTAAGACTTGTGGGCTTCAACTTCCAGAATTATAGGAGAATGCTGATTGGGGAATTTTGGCAACTCAAGTCCACAAAAAAGTTGCCAGTTTTGAAAAACACTGATTTAGACCAACTCTGAAGCTGCTCTAAATATTAAACCAGCATTAAATAGCCACTTTATATAAACAGGGAGCAAAAACCCCACACTCACTAGCACTGATGATGTTACCTAGTTAGGCAATAAAATATCTGTAAGCAAATAACCAAGCTTAGAGAGTACCAATGACTCCATAAATGAACATTAAAAAGAAGTAAACAGAGCCAGAGAAGTAACATTCAGGTGCCTCTTTGCTAGAGCCCATTTGCGAGGTTCCTCAGGTTAGAAATTCTCATCTTTGAAACGAGACCCTTTCAGAGGTCTATAGGGATATAAGGCAAAGACACCAATTTTGAATTTCTCCTCTGATTTTAGAGTTGCTCCTTTCACATTAGGAGAAAAATCTCTCCCTACCGATATTGGGACATTATCCCAGAAATGCCCCCTTACCTGCAAATTGGGCTGCAAAAAATGGGAAATGTGCAATTCTGATACAAAATTAAGCAGTACTTTTCCCCCCAGATATTTCTTCCACTAAGCATACAGAGACCTTCAAGGCATACCGACAGCATTCAATGCCTCTTTAAACCATGTTTAAGGAAAGCATAAATCACAGCCTTAGAATATTTACTTGTT
>JANHFJ010003936.1:41696-56805 GCA_032468195.1 Cerberus rynchops
GATATTTTGGCATAGTAATATATAAATTTAAAGGGAAATAATTACATGAAAACTATACAGTTTATTATTTTCTCTTTTATGCAATCCTCTGCACAATTTCTAGTAAAACAAAGCAGATAGCTGTATTACGATTCAGATTCCTACCAAGCCATAGACTCATCGAACCCATCCTTACTATCTCCCAGACTCCATTCTTCCTTGTTGAAGTTGTAAAATGGGATTCATAATAATTGTGAAATTCCATTTTAATGTACAATAGAATGATATTCTACAAGGTAGCATTATTCGTTGTTTTATTAAAATGTAATCTTATTACCTGTTCAATAGGTCAATAACTTTCAACATTCTGCACTTTATCCTAGCATTTCTATAATGGCGGCAAAAACCACTGGCTTCTTCTCAAGTGTGTACTTGTATTTGCAAGGCTTGTTTCCTCTGCTGACCACCATTGGTTATTTATTATGCATTCTGGATTAAACTAGTACCTTATAGGTTTAACTTCCTTTTACTTAATCATGGATGCTACTATCAATGCATTTGGAAAAGAACAAGATTAGAAACGTTAGGAACATTTTCAAGATTAATACCACTCTTTACAAAGTCTCTTCTTGGTATTTCTGTGGTTGCAAAAGATACTTACCAGAACAAACATGATCACTCAGACAGGATACACTGTCATCCCTATTTGTTTATTCCACTTGCTGTTCCTCACATTTTTTGCATTCTCTCTCCAATGTGAATAGGTCACTTTTGTTAACACAAACCAGATGGGAGGTTAGATAACTGTATTGCTTAATTTTGTGTCAGCCCTTCACAGATTGATGCTTTCTAGATATATTTGACTACAACGCCACAATCTCCATTTTACTTGTGGTGATGCCAGCTAGGTACTCTTGGTGGTAAAGTCAAATCTCACGGCACCTGGCTGGAACATGCAAGCAATCTCACAAGAAAGCTTCCTTTAGCTGAGATAATAACTTTTGGGAAGTGAGACTGTCTTCCATGTCTGTCCAGTGAAATGACATGAACTATATCTGGTGTCAGCCAAGTATGAGTATGGATGATGGGACAGACGTTTTGCCTGGCTCATATAAGATGTCATTTCTGCAGTAATGGGCAGTTATTACTCTATTCCAAGGTTATTTCTTTGTTCCAGTTGATAACATTCCAAGTTATAAAGTGCTATGGGGTAATTAATTGAAAGTGGTAGCATAGATAATGTAAGATAAATCAGTAAATAAATGAAATTTAAATTTGTGAACAAATAACTGGCTTCTCAATTAGATACACAGATTTTTTGGGGTAGGAGGTATGATACATCTTTCATCTTTTATTTTGATTTCTAAAGAAATGAGCTTGCATGTTTTTTAATTGCCTCCCTATGAACCATTTTTCTCTTTAAATAAGAAGTGCCAAAGTGAGGCTCATTTCAACCCATAAAATTCACTTTTACAGCCTCACTGTTCTTCTAAAAGTTACATTGATTTAATTTGTGTCTTATTATCTACTGCTTAGTCTGATTGTAATCCTCCCAATCCTTACATATTTTTCACTTGTATCAATAAAGGTGCTCCCATGTTCATTAAAACCAATGTATCAGATAGCTAGTCAGGATCATAGCTCCAGTTTGGTAACCGTGAGGAAATGAATTCTAATCCCGTCTTAGCTAGAAAGCTATCTGGGGGAC
Source organism: Cerberus rynchops (assembly GCA_032468195.1). Taxonomy (NCBI): domain Eukaryota; kingdom Metazoa; phylum Chordata; class Lepidosauria; order Squamata; family Homalopsidae; genus Cerberus; species Cerberus rynchops. The sequence goes on from JANHFJ010003936.1 coordinate 43,384, forward strand.
CTTGGGCCACTCATTCTCTCAGCCTTAGGAAGGAAGCAAGGGCAAGCCACTTCCAAAATACCTTGCCAACAGAATTGCAAGGGCTTGTCTAGACAGTTGCCAGGAGTCACAATGACTCTAAGGCACCACAGATAAATAATCAGGACGCAGACATCTACTAGGGCAGCAAACTATAACGCTTTGAGCAATCATGAAACAGAACCTTACCAATGATTTTTTAAATCTTTTCTATAGTGCTTTTGTTTTTCCACTTGAAAATATTTTCCTATTCAAGCATTGAAATAGCTCAAATAAACCTGACACAACCATCTGCATTTAGAATACCCCCCCCCCCAATGGAAGCAGAATAAATAATGGCTTGTACCATGGCTTCTATAGGAACATTAATGGTTAAATACCCGATGGAAGCCACAAAATAAAGTTTCAAAAATGTTGCTTCAGCACTGACTTACACATATCTAAAATGTTAAAAGATTATGAGGAAGATGATGTTTGTATCTGCATTGCATAAGTAAAAGTCCCATTACTTAGAATACTGGACCAATTGTGTCATGCCCTAATGTATCAGGGCTTTTCTTAATTTTTGATACAATCAGCCTGTGTTTTATTCATTATTGTATTGCTGTTTAAGATCCAATAATTGCTGTTTGAGGGATCTTTATGATAATGAAATAGGATGTTTTCTTATCTTCTTAATGCAGAGGTAGGAAGGTGGCTAATGTTAGAGACAGTGATGGTCAAACGAATGGTGTGATACACCTCAGGCTGATCCTCTTATTCTCATTCTTACAAAAGTATAGTGCATAGGCACAGTCATTCTTCTTTTTAACTCCATGGGGCATATGATGTTGGTCAATCTCTTTATCCTAGACAAGGAACAGTATAGCATTATACAGCAGTACCTTGGTACTCAACTGCTTTGAAACTCATCAAATTTGGTACTCAATGCATTTTGAGGTGAAAATTTTGTCCCATTACTCATCACTCATTTGGTACTCAATGCACAAGCTAGAACTTGTCAGTATCAACTATATTATTCCTTATGGGGAAAAATGGTTTGGTACTCATCACATCTCTTGGAACCAATTAACGATGAGTACCGAGGTATCACTGTATATCTCAACCATACCTCAACCACAATTTCATAGATGGAGTTATACAATATACAGAATTGTTATATACACATATATTTATATAATATGTTATAATAATTTCTTTCTTTACAGCAATGTTAGTTTATATTTTCATACATAGGCTAAAAAAGTCACATAATGGCACAGATAAGAGTGCTCAAAGTTCTCTATAGCCTTCATGCTGGGACAAATTAGAACAGGAATCCAACAGATAGCATTCCTAGAAAAGGTAAATGAGTGACCTCCTAAGGTAACAATACATGAATGTTTTGCTGCCTCTTCAATCACTACATACAAAGAAGTACTAGAACCTATGACTGAGGTCTGGAGGGCCTTGGAACCAAAGACATGGATGAGATTTGGTATTCTTCTCCCCACAGAGGAAGATGAATCTGATTAAATGCTCAAGAAGCAGGAGTCCACTGATAAATGCCTGGCTCCAACATGCCCCAGCAGAAGAAAAGATCATTGAATGAAGGGTACAAGCAGGGCTGCCATACACAGAAAATTGTATGATTGTTTTTGAAGGAAAGGCAAGAAAAGTTAATTATTTGTACAGAAATTTTACAGGATAGTAAGACATTTGGTAATGCCCCTCGTACAAGCTTCTAAAATTCCATACTCTAACAATCACCATATGAATTTCTTTCACCCACACAATAGGAAATGAACATATTCAGTCATAAAGAGTACACTACTTGGGTTTCTGTTCCTTGTACCAGATTCTGGAGGTTGTCTGGCAATTAGTATTACAAATGTATCACCATAAATTTAAATTGACTGGAAGGATGGTAAAGCACCTTTCCTCCTGTCATGCCCAGCACTGGGGAAAAAATAAATGAAAAGATCTGCTCATTAGCATGTGATTGATGGTGAACAATACTATGAAGAAAGCTAACAGGATTGAGATATCAGCAACTTACTTTAAAATGATAATTGAAAATTGAGTATTGAAACAGCTTGAAAATTAAGTATTGGATATTATTGCACTATTTCAGGTAAAGTATCTGTCTGCATGCTTATAGCTGTCAATGAACATTTCTGTTGATAAGAATAAAATTGTATTAATGCCACCTTTTATATGATAGCACTGTATATTTGAATGGCATGGAGTAGGACAACATATGATAGACAATGTGTTTGTACATGAATCAGACAGTCTGAATGCTAGTTTAATACTTGGGACTGGGACATTCTCTCCAATAGAAATCTTTTTAACAGGAAGTCAAGTTTCTGAACATCTGGGCCTCTCTTAGCCTCCAATGCACATTAAATGAGTCCTGATAAACAAGAAAGTTTGTTACTTTTCTTCCAAAATCTCTTCTGCTAGCATCTAGTCGACAACATTTTCTTTAGGCATGGAAGATGGACTGAGGTCCTTTGCAGCAAAGAAATTTAAAACATTAAGAACTTTCTTATGCATAATAAATAATTGAAACACACAGGCATCAAGTAAGAAGAAAAGCTTAAGAATTTAGAATGCAGAGTTGATTTTGAAAAGGAATTTCAAGCCAGATGCCACTTTTACATGAATGAAGTCAAATGAAGTTTTATATGAATTAATTCTTTTCATAAAAACTTTTAATCAGCTAGATTAGAATTTGGAAGTGATGGAGTGGGTTCACACTCATTTCTACATGTTTTCAGGTATGCCTCATAATTAAAAGGGCCAACAAATTCAACACAAAAATTGACCCTTGTTTTGTATATCCTAGGTATTGGCAAAAGCCTGCTTCTGATGAGGAAACCTGAGAAAGGACAAGACACTTTGGGTATTTAACCAAGTATTGTGCCATGAAGGATGAAGGTGTCTGCAAAAGCAACTCTCCTGAAAATCAGAAGAAAAACAATGTGACAGTATACAGAGATAAGCTAATCAAAACCACTTAAGACATATTCTAGTATCTCAAATCAACAATCCAACGCACATAAAAATAGTATTGTCCAAGGGAGAAAAATAAAGAGAAAATAGCATACAAATAAGGTAGCAATTTCTTCAATGATAGTTGGATTTAATCTAAGACTGCTCTGTTTATACCTATGAAACTCGATGCTTCCCCCCCTCAATGAAATTACACAGCTATTATTGTGACATACTCCCTGGGTTGCTTCCTTGCACAAATAAATACATGTAAGAACAAAATATATCAGAAATTACATCTGGCAAGAGTTAAAGAAAAAAAATGCCATCAAGTAGGACACTAGGATCCAAGAAAGTAACTTTTTTGTCTATTTATATTCTATCTTATTCTTTATATACTAATTTATTCCTTGCCCATTCTTATTATAATCCTTAATGGACAACTTCAGAGGCTTGCCTTAAAAGTATTTCCTAAGATATATGAATATTTGAGAAATGTTTGAAGAAAATAGAAAGAAGCCAGTCAAATTAACCTGTGAGTTGGCCATGATTGTATTGTGTAATATTTTGGCTCCCAGTCCATTTCATAATCTTAAATCCTAAATATATTAAATCTCCTCAGAGACTTAAATCTGAGTAGCCCCATTTAAAAAAAGTGAGGCAGGTGATGCTCTAAGAATAGTCTCTAAGCCCCTGCATATTAGGCAAAAAATACTTTCACCATCAATATTTTACTAATTGCTTGTGCTAGGTTTTTTTTATTTTTAAACATTACTGTTCCTTATATATTACTGCCTATCTTTTTTGTAAATCAGAATATTTCTTAATGCTTGATTAAAAAAAAATACCACATACAAATAATAGTGAATCAGGCCAACTGTCAGTGCCTTAATCTTAGAGCAGCTCCAAATGTTTCTAGCACAGTCCTTTCTTGACCTTGAGAGGTTTTACCCAGTGATGCCAGATATTCATCCTGGGCCTTGGCAAACAAAAAGGTGAAGGATATATATATATATTTGTTCCTACCTAAATCTCCCTCATGCTACTCCATGGATAGCTTTGATATAATGGTGAATTATCATTCATTTTGTCAGAGCTGCTAAAGCTTTTAATATCTGGATGTTCATACTATGGCAATTCAGTATTACTAAATAGCAGATTACACATGAAATCGAGGAAAGATTATAAGGAAAGGATATCAGCCGACAAAGGCGTATTCCAAATTTTAAAGTGGTGAGTGAAAGGTAACCTTTTTTTCTTCCTGAAAGGTATACACAGGAGTAATTTTGTTTCTACGAAGATGGTGTTACCAAAGAATGAAGAAAATATACATTCAGTTCAGCAATGGATTTGAAAGAGAACATTCTAACTGTACTATTACAGATACAAAACCCATCTGTATATTTCTCCAATAATGTACCATTAGACTACGTAAGTTTTTATAAATGTATCCATGTGAACTGGAAGCTTCAATGAGAAAGTGCTTCTCATGTTTATACGAATGGAAAGTGCTTCTCATGTTCATACAAATGGAGATTAAGTATTTCCATATTATATTTAATGGTCTATAAATCAGGTTTCTATGATGCATCTCCTCTTGCTACAATCTGCCTCTTTAAACAGCTAGGGTTTACCCATAATGAAATAAATTTCAGATAACAATGCAACTGTTTTAACTGAACAGCCAATTAATCCATGTTTTTTGTGGGACCTCAAAAATTATTTTACAAAAGTAAAGTATTTTCACAGAAAAAGCAATATGTAAGCCACAATAAATTAATAGGAGAGTAATTTAAATTACTTACCAATAAGAGATAAGGTTTACAATGGCCAAAGCAATATACAAATCTAAAAACTACTTCACAGTGATTTTAAGATAAGGAGATTTTCATTTGTATATATGATGCTGAACACCTAGACCATCTCAGATAAGACTAGTACTTCTCTCACTTTTCTACAATATTTATTTCAGTCAAAGTTCAAGTTAGGTCGAATAGACTGAATGATCATTAGATAGCAGTAAAGAGATACAGTAACTGGATAAATGTGTTCTCATCTAGTGTAATCTTGTTTTCAAGCAGTTCAAATTTAGGTGCAGTTAATTAATTCAACCAATATTAATTTCACAAAATCCAATGCTATTTAAAAACAGTCTATTTCTAGGCACTGTGACTGTATTTTCAATTACTGTCACATATGATGTGTTGTGCCTGTGAAGTGGTGGTCTATTGGGTGGCATGTTTAGAGACTTGCCTGAAGTTCACAGATGAGGAAAATAATAAATTATAAAGACTGACAAATAGAGGCAGCATAATTTTGGAGGATCATTAACAGAAGGATGGAAGTGTTAGATAGTAAGGATATAGGCTGCATTAGCAGCCAAGACTTGGTTCTATAACAGAAAAATATTAGAATAAAATTGTTGAATGGGATTGGCTTTTAGCACCTATTTATATAAGATTATTTTGTATCTATTATTACTACTACTTTTACTGCTACTACAATGGGTTTGAATGCTACTATTCTTGTCAGATATGTGCTTTATCATTTGAAGTTAGCAATGTGGGGAGCACAGCAGAATAGAAATGTAGTTAGTTAAATAAATAAATAAAAGTAACATCAAGCTCAGCAGAGATTAACCAGAAGCAGTGTAAAAGTCTACAAACTGTTCATTTTCTAGACTTGAGGAGGTAAGTGGCTGAAATAGGAAAATGTGAGGTGCAAGGCTTTAGTGTTCTTAATTCTTATTACATTCTTATAACATTTTCTTATTTTTTAAAAAGAGTTTTATATCACTCTTCAATAAAAGAGTTACATGTTCCCTATCCTTACGTGGCCTTAAAAAGAGGCAAAAGGATATGACCAAAGACAAAGAGCAGAACAGCAATTATGGTACGTATTAAGTACTAAGACACCAACTTTTAAAATATATAGCAGTTTGCATAGCCAATGAATGGGAAAAGTAAAAATAATGAACACACTGAAGTCTAAATGCTTATTGAGAAAGAATTTTGTGTTTTTCTTGCATTAACAAAATCATTATTATTTTAGAGCTGAGCACTTAACGGAAGAAGCAAACTTAAGTGTCAGGTAAGCAATCCAATCTTTAAGCAATGAGAAGGAGAAACCAAACTAGGCCTGGTCATTCAGCTTCTCCTTGGCCAAAAAACTGAGAGAAGGAAGGAAAGGGAGAAAGAAGATGAAATTTTATATAAATAAATTTCTAAAAGGAGAAATAATAGAATTTTTATTCTAAAATACCCGGAATAGATAACAAATTTATTTTAAAAAAAACCCAATAAAAACAGGAAGCATGTCTTAAATATAAAATTGGATTACCATAAATTGCTATAAATATAAAATTAAATTACTGATGCCAGGATGGCCTATAGCAAAGCAAATGGGAGAAACTGAATTGAGAATTATTTTAATGTTAGTTTAGTTAAGGAAATAATTTGGGATAAATTTAGCAGCATGCATGTTTATTTACAATTCACTATTCAAAATCAGTTTTGAAAAATCTTGTGATAATAACTGAGGTCTTCGTACTTACTATGTGCTTGAATGTCCTACACAATATGTTCTAAAAGATGGTAACTGACCCAGGAATAAACTCCATGGTTAAAAAGATTGTTAAACAGAGGAAGCTAGATACAGATATTAACAGAAAAGTGCCTTGTACGGTTGTGTCTCAGTGGGCAAGATCAACCTCAGTTTTCAACTATTACATTTTTATAATAGGATTCAGATTTGGATACAGTGGTTTAATGCTATTATTGCCTTGGGTGGGAAAATGTATTCCAGAGCTGATGATCTTTTGTCTATTCCCCATTAGAGAGGAAATGAAATAAAGTGTTTTATTTTCATTTCTCTATAAATTTCTAATCTCTGAAACTATACAAATCCTACCCCAACTTCTCCCACCTCTGCCTTTCAATTCCTTAAAATTTGGCAACCATTCTGATGTGAAAACATTTGGGGCTAAGTCTCTAATGGGGTGCATGCAAGTGCACATGTGCAAATCTTCCCAACTGACCGATGGTTTCATAACAATGTGCCTTCTGGACCATGTAATCTGAATTATCTGAGTATACAAATAATATTTAAAGATAACATTTATCAGAACAGAATACACTTTGTTCAATAAGATATATTAATTTGTACATTTTGAGAAAACAAGCACATGGCAGAGATTTCAGTATTTCAATGTCACTTACTATATACCAACATTAACACTAGGTGCTAAAGAAAAAAATAATTACAATTCGTAAACAAGGGACATTAAGACAGATTGTGCAAAAAACCTGCATAATTCTGTTACACATGTTTCTAGGTTTTAATAGGCCCAAGATTTTAGGCTTGAATATAAAATATGATTTAATGAAATATTATAAATTAAAATTTATGGAACATTAGTTGATGTTTTCTGGTGAAATCATTTTGATATTTTCCAGTTTAAATTTAAAACATCCTAGAGCAAGTTTTAATCAAGGACTACTTTGCTAGTGTTTTATTGTTAAAGCCATAAATCAATGGTAGAACACATAATCTGTCTCTATAAAATCCCTGATTCAATCTTTAACAAGTCCAAAACCCTCTGCTTGAGACACTGGAAAAACATGGTCAGAACATCCAAGCCTGGGCAGGATGGATTATGGAAGTGTAAGATTGTTTCATAGGATTCATTATGTACATTTTTATCTTTAGCAGTACACATTATATAGTATTACCCCCCCCCTCCAAATATTAAGGATGGACTTTTTAGTTGTCATCCATCACTTTTACTATATAAAGTGAGAAGTCTTTTTGAATGCTGGCTTTGAACTAAAGACAATGCATCAGGTTTCTTGAAACTGTAGGGCAAAACAAAATTGTAGCATGTAGCCATTCCTCATATGTATGTTTTTTAAAGCTGATCTTTGATACTTCAAAATTACAATTGCATAGTAGAAATGGTAATTGCACACACACACACACACACACACACAAAGATCCAGAGGTGAAGGAGAATTTATGTGCTCATCAAAGGCATTATTCAGTAACACTTGTGTAATCGTATTTCCCATGGCAATCTGAAGAACAAAGGATGTGCTATTTGGAAGAATAATTGTAATTTGAATATGTTAATGTGAATACTTGGAAAACAGGCTTGGAACAACAGCACTCCCATGAATAGTTTTGAATTTTAAAATGTGGGAAAGTTTGATAACTGAGAAAACAGGTTTTTTGAAACAATAAGATGATCCCAGTGTTAACTAAGATGAAATGATGGCAAATAAAGTATTTAGCATCAAGCATACAGGGGGAAAGTTGATAAAATATAATTATAATCAACAAATTTGAAAACTTATAGAACAGGAAATGAAAACTGCAGATTATTGAAAAGGAAGAAAATTATGGAAATATCAATGTATATTTAAAACCACATGAATTACCATAAAAACAAAGTTTCCCTTCTCCACATTTGGCACAAATCTTTCAATAATAGGGTTTATATCTGGAACAAACATGTTCAGAAGAATTAACATTAACCCTATTGATCTGGGTAAATTTTAAGAACACCCTCTTTCAGTTATTATAATGGAAACAACCTTCCACTAATTCCTCTGAACAGCAATACATTATTTTAAGTTGTGCAATTAATTAAACAAAATGCAAGTTTATGAACCTGTTTCTGATTATATTTGATGATGGCTACCCAGTCACTGAAATTTTATTGTAAATATTTTTGGTTATACACTTATATTTAAGCATAATAAAAGACCTATTGATAAAATATGTCACATATATTATTTAGCCACATTCAGAGACTGACAGTTTGGAGCCCCCACTTACTTTGTATTTTTTTAAATCTCTGTCCATTAAGCATCATCCTAATTCACACTGCTGTGCAAAAGATCCAAATAGCCTAACTGTGCTAACCTATAACAAGTCAGCTGAAAGATTGTGAGAGCATCTTTGGCAAAGCAGTATCAGCTTATTTAAGAAACTTTTGCATTTAATACTTGTTAAAGTGCACAAATCCAACTTGCTAGTGTAAATCAGCTGGCCAACTCTGCTTCGAACATTCATCTGAGTGGTATAATTTTCATTCAAGTTCTATTAATTATTAATGTAGAACAATATTAGATTATAACTAACTAGAGTGGCACTTTTCAGACCTAGGGGGAAAAATGGATAAAAATCAATTCAGCAAGCATACATGTGAACAGTAGCATTTTCTAGGAATGAAAGAGGTAGTACCACATTTAGGCATGAAACTCAACAGGCCACTGAATTTATGTCAGTTATAGATCATTTCCAGTTGAAATGAATATTAATATTGCTGGATATGTTTACATACTACTTCAATTTATATTAAAATAGTCAACTAGCCCTAAAAGAATATGGTAAGTAAGAATATAATAGGCAAGTGGAATGTTGTAAACTGATACAACTAAATGTTCCCAGTCAATTCCCATTTTACTATAGCCACTCAAGATTAGTTGAAGAATATGAGTCACCACAATGTATTTTTCCTTTTTGGACAAAAATCCCCAACTTATACAAATAATCTGGGACTCAGATAGATAAAATTCTTCCTGCCCCAGGCAAGAAAGTGAGCAAGAAAAAATTTAAGGATACTATCAAACAACTTTAAAATAAAAATAATAACAACCTCTAAGAAATGACAATAAAATTGCCTTCAGGTCAGAAATTGTAGTGCAATAGCTTGATCTACCATCAGGAAAACAAATTAAATTCTTCTTCAAGCAAAGCTGCATCAGCTACCTGATTGTTTTCAGTATTCTCTAAATCTAAAATAATTCTTTTAAGCAAGGAACCTATATGATGTAACCTCAGCATTTTTTTAACAACACTACCTCAAATAATACATCATATATAGGCTTCTTTCAATTACAAGCATAACCCCACGCCCCCATCTGATATTCTCATTAAGTAGCTTGGGAAGATTATTTAATTTGTAAAGTGCTTTGATGTTTAAAGAATTCTCTATGTGCTAAGTATTAGCTAGGGCTATCATTAGATAACCATTCGATATTAGCAAAAACAGAAACATCAACTCTAGATTTTGCAAATCAGACATCATAGCCCTAACATAGTAACTGAATATAGTTCAATTTACAAAACATTGCTTTTATGTGATTAACTGACTTAAACCACCCAATTTAGATTGTTTATCTCAGATCCTTAAACCACTCAATCTGGAGTGTCTAACTCATTATAACGACCTGCACCTTAAACCTATTTATTTTATTTTATAATTTATTTATTGTTCTAATTATTTCTTTAGTGAAGAATAACATTTTGTTAGCCCAGGCCTAGGGTTACCCTAACCCTTATGGTAATCTAAATGAGTGACAACAACTACTGTTGTGTTGTACTATGTACAAAAGACAGATTTTCTTCCTCTTGAAAATGGGCAGAATTGTTCTTGACTGATACAAGTATTCTTGGAAAAAGAGGAACATTTGAAAACAAAGTTATAAAACAAACTGGAATAACCCTAAATAATTAAATTAACATTATTTTAAGTGTAGAAATTTATAATTCCAAAGCATAATCACTTTAAAATAGGGTTAACCTGGTTCACTTAAGAGTACATAAATACCAAAGGCCCCAGTTTCAACAGTATTTTTCATATTGTAAAATCAGTTACATTAATGCAATGTAATTATACTATTTTATAACCAAATTTTACAGCCCAATTCAATGCATTTTCTCAAATGGAAGTCACATGAGTTTACTGCAGATCTATTTCAAGTACACTGCACTTATTTCAAATAAATGCAGTGTTAAAATACAGAAGGCAACAACTTGAATGTAGACAGTCTCCTAGAACTAAGACTGCAATTCTAAGCACACTTACCTGTGGAAAAAAATCTCACTGAGCCCACTGAGACTGTTTACAAGTAGATATGCAGGATTACATTATCTGTTACCACAAAGTGTACAGTTCTTCTCAATCTTCTTCACAATGTACAACTTCTAAGCATAACATAGCATACTAATCATTCATGGGAGCTTAAAAAATTCCTCAAAACCACTTTATTTTAACAGCCTACTTGGCGGCTTACAGCGGCAAATTTAAGGGATTTACTGAGGACATACTTCATGACCTGTGAGATGAGTCTAGTGTACTTTGTAGAACCCAGACACAATATATTGAACTAGTCTGAAGTTAAGAATTTGCTGTGGCATTAATGTCATATTCAGTTATATTTTAGTACAATACAAGATTATTGTCTGCATGTAGATCAAGTATGTTTAACTTCTACATAAATGCTAATTCATCCCCAATTTCTCCATTGGAAAATCCCTGCAATTTTACACAGTGTCACCCTGTTATCATGAAGTTAATTGTGAGCACCAAACTGCAGGATTAATAGCTGAGATGCGATTTCAGGAGCTGCTGTTGTGCAGTTACCTCATATTCATAAGCCCATAATATTCAGTTGGGTGTTAGGATGCATACATAGAGGGTTACTGCCAACATTCCAGTCTTACTTTCTAGTAAGGATATGTAATAGCAATTCTTCTTACTTTTTCCATGGCTGAGTTAGGCCCCATGTCAATAGAGAAATGGGAAGGGCGGAGTACAATTTTCCCACAAAAGTAGACATTTCCTGATTACCTCCCAAATGTTTAGTAGATCTGTAAACATACATGAGATTTCAATATGCAGTAAAAAGTCCCTCTTTTTCCTGAATTCAGAGACAGACAATATTATACTGCAATTATAAATGGGAACAAAATAGTTCCATACTCAAGGACTTGGGGAATAATGCAGGGCATAGGCAAGCTTCTTGAAGAACAAAAGCTAGTTTTAGACCAATCAATCCATGCAAATAAAGATGACAATTATACTAGAGAGCAAGATTGTCTCTGTTTCATAGTGGTTCGGGGAGCTGTGTAACAATGTGAGACCCAAGAGACTGTTCACCCCTCCAGTGGGTGATGAAAGATGGAAATGGCCTTCAACTCTCCAGCACATGTATTTTCTTTCTTCTTAGAAGAAGAGCAGATACCACTGAACACAGAGCTAATCGGAGGAGCACAGTTTGCCCCATCCCAATTCTCACTGCACCCAGTTAGGGTTTAGAGCGGGAGACTGCATTCCTCTGGAACACAGTCAATGGCTATAAAACAGGAGAGCATGTCATAAAAAAAAATTCATGATGACAACAATAAACAGGTACTTGGATCAAACATGACACACTAGTGCAATAAAGCCTAATGTCGCAATTTCTTTGATTTTGACATGACAATTGGGCATTATCAGACCTCAGTTACTCTAATCATATAGCCCATGGACAGTACGTTCATAATTTCAGCAGGGAAGGCAATGAATCTGCCTTCTTGTTAAAGAAATATGCTGAGGTAGGGAAACCAATCATCTAACTTCAGTGAACGAGACCCTGAAAAGCAGCAAGCTGCATTAGGCAGTGATTTTCTCCCTAACTAAAGAACACGACCCATGATGTGGCATCCTTCATGCTGAAATCCTTTGTAGTGCCATTAGTGTAGCACCCAGGAAGGGAAACTATACTTCCCCATGCATTTTCACCCATTCTCACTTGCCAAGAGACCAGCTCCTCCAAGTGCTGTCCCAAGATTCACTATTATAGGATTAGGTATTCTGCACCTTCTCTCCTACATTAGAGGGCTGAGATCACAAGGTCTTCTTGTTTGGCAGGACTGGTCATATTTCCAGTGGGAGTGGAAGTCCGGATTTTGTTAGTGGTGAGGCATTCCTGGCTACTCATGCCTGTAGGAGTGAGGTCCATAAGCTCTCCAGAAGAACTCAGAGGGAAAGAAGGGGACACAGATATGCCTGAGGAAGGATCTGTTGAGCCTGCAAATAACCTGGGGGGCTTTGGGACTAAGTTGGGTTCATACTGTGCTCTTAGCAAGATCTCCTGGTCACTGACTGACTTGGGAATCTCAGCAAAATCACTGGTGCTGTCCGATACCATCATGCAGTAAATGTCCTGAAAGGAACTGCTTTTACTGTCCAGGTTAAAAAGACTATCTATAAACTCTGCAAACTCCAACACTTGCGGGCTGGGGGCATCACTTAGCCTCCCATTCTGGAGGGTCAATTCTTCTGGAGTAAAGGAAATATGATCGGCATCACTACCCGCGCCTTCGTCGCTGCATCGCCGCTGAGGAGTGGTGTCTCCACTGTTCTGCAGGCCCTCAGGAGGTTGAGTCTCTTGGGAGTGTTTGGAGAGGCTGTCAGCAGCAAGCAGTTCTGTCCGTGAGCTAAGAGAGGGGTTCTCCTCAGGAATTGCTGGATCAATATAAAAACAATGAGTTTCATCTTTTTCCATGACTGCATGGAGACTGGGTGAGCCACGGATGCTACGGAAACCAGAGGAACGCCTTGAATCAAAGCTATAGATGGATTCATTATCAGATAGGCTC
>JANHFJ010003936.1:78026-88295 GCA_032468195.1 Cerberus rynchops
TCTATCTATCTATCTATCTATCTATCTATCTATCTATCTATCTATATTTGTGACAGATCAGGTACTTTCATTTTACACAGTAGTATTTGCTATTAGTATACTTATGTCTTCTTTAGTAAATACATTGTGGATAAACAAACCTGCACAATTCAGTATCATGTATCAGATACTACATATTAAGTAAGATGTCAGACAGCTGCAAACAGGCCAAGATTAGATGGTTCTGAGGAATGTTACTAATACTTTTACCTAATGTAAAATTGGAATTCCTTTCAAAAATTTCATGATTGAAAACAATCTAATGATCACTCCATTTTAATCATATTTTTGGTAATAAAAGATAATCAAAGATTACTATACATTTTAAAATTAGCCAGCTCAACAGTTTTAGGCCCCTTTGCAAGCTTAATATTTCTCTTAAATTAAAAATGACACTTTTTGCAACTAAGCAAGCATGAACAGTTTACCTGTAATGGTTTATTTGCACCAACTATGAAAAGCTTTTCTATTCTTACAAAACAGCACCACTGGGTCAACAAGCATGTGTGGAATAGGATAGCCTCTCATCATCAGCCAGAGTTTTCATTCTATAATACTATCAAAATCATGAATTATATCTGTTTTTCTAATGAAAACATAGGAGCTCCTTACTGATTGTGAATCTTTCGTTCGTGTGCAGCAGAGGAAAACTTTGAGACGGCGGGTCCAGCTGCTAGCCTGGCCTTCTTCCAAGCGATGCCTTAAGAAAAAAAAAATACAGTTAAATGCAATCATCAGATCAAAAAGACATTAACAGCCTAACATCAGGAATATATAAACACTGGAATAATATGGATTGTGAACAGTTCTGAATGTCATCTGTTTTAAAGCTTCCACACAATTTTCTGAATAGAGACAGATTTAGAACTCTTTACAATCTATAGTTACTTTACAAGGTAAAATGCAGCTCAGCTCCTAGCAGCATGATGTTCTTTTGCAACAGAAGAGAAATAATTTCTCACTGTCTTCTTCCAAAGCTTTTATTTTTTTAAACTTCCTAATCCAGTTTACAGCTCTGGGATTTCTCATTGGTCTCCCATCCAAATAGTAATTTAGCCAACTTTGCATAATTTGTTCAAGTTCAGCCAAAGTAGGCTACATGCTGCCACCTGTTGGAATACAGTTATATTACATAAGTCACCAAAGAAAAAGAATGTCAGAAACTACCCAGATCAGAGAAAGGTCTTCACAAAGTATCCTCATGTTTGTTTCTCATTTGACTCGTCGTTGATTAAATGAGTCTATGTTTACAAGATAAAGGAAACTTTTTCCTTTTGTACAGTCCTCTCTTCAAATTCTTCAAGCTTTTCTGTCTTTGTGGATTTCTCAAAATATGTAGCTCATACTTCAAATACAATCAGTGTCAGTAACCATTTAATAACAAATGGATTGACCCCTTCTCTGCATCTCAGGTAATATGTTATGAGCATTTTTAAAATGGGAGGTTCTGCTATTCAATTACTTAGTATTTTTCAGCACCCTGTTTAGATTCTGATCCATATTTTCCAATAAGGACTTCTGCTGAATTCAAATCTCCAATACAACCTAGGCTCATGTTGGCGAACCTACGTGATAGGTTCATCATAGCAGTCATACATCATAGCAGTCATGCTGCCCTGCACAAGCTCCATGGCGTCCTGCAGCAGGACGGAGGAGGAAAAGAGAGATCACCCCTTCCTTCTTTGCATCCCAAAACATCTCTCCCCTTGCCCTTCGGTTTTCCAAGGGTCTCTCCCAGAACCAAGTGCTGGCAGAGCTCAACCAGAGAAGTGACCCGCAGGCTTTTATGAGAAAAGTTGAAGTTGAGAGGAGCCAGGACAGGGTGAAAGTCGGGAGAGAAGGTAAAGGTCCAGTGAGATCAGTCCAGTGCCGTCCCAGCATTCTTCTTTCTTCAGAAATGGAGTCTTGGGAAAGGGCAGCCCCAGGCAGGGTTGGTTGGGCAAGTCAGTGGAACAGCTCAGGAGATTGCTTTGTACCTGGGACATTGGAAGGAGCCCTGCAAGGAGACGCTGACGCCACCCACATAGACACAAAAACAGACAGAGCGAAGTTCATTGAAAATGTTCCCTCTCCATCTGACCCACACAATGCTCACCCCTGGGGATGAGTCAGATGCTTCGCTGGAGTAACCACCTTGTGCCAGCCCAGGCTTCCTAAATCTCTTACTCCCCATATTGTCCCCCTCACGAAGAAAGACCAACCTGACACAAACACTGCCTCCAGCCACCTCTTCGTCATGGTGAAACTCCTCTTTGAAAGGACAATTTGCAGGTGGAGGGGGGGAGATTTCCTGCACATCGTCCTTTCAAAGAGGAGCCCTACACAGACGTATTATCTAAAAATGCTGCCTCCATGGCTTTGGAGCCTCCAGTCTTGCAATCCTGTGCAGGGAAGGCAGATGTTTGCTCCGAAGCTGTGGCAGAGCACTGCACAAGGAGACCTCTGCAGCTACAGTAACATTTCGTTTACTGGAGGCGGCGGCCGGAACGGCACTCACGAGGCAGCAGTTCCGCAGATAGAATTGCCTGCTACAACTGTCACCGTTAGGTAAAGAGGGTAAAATAAGACCTACGGTGTGTGTGTGTATACCTGGAAAGCAAAATTATGCTAATGTATATTACAATATTGATTATTTACAATTCAAAAAAAGTATCTCCGGCACATAAACTGCACTATTTGCTGCTATAATTAACAATTACAATTTTCTTACCTCAGGTTATATGTTCTTAGATTACGCTGTCTCCTCTTTGTGGCTCGCAATTTGACAAAAGTCCGTCCTGTTGGGTCAAAGACGCAGAGGACAGTGATGCAGACGCTCAAAATGACCACCCAGTTGCAGACAACCATACCTAATGAAACAGAGGAGACAGATAAGGCTCAGCTTGCAAGTGGCAGATTTGACTCATTTGTATTCTTTGCTTGAAGTTCATGTGTTCTTTTTCACAGAATAATATTCCCGTTTTAATAGTTTGGTTTTCTTTGACAAAGTAAAGGTAATTTTTGTATAAAACTTCTGATATTCTTGGAGATTCTGTAGCATCATAAATATATCATAAAATATATTTAATGAGGCTTATCAAGCAAGCTTCAATGAGTAAAAATACCTAATAGTACCATAGTGACCCCAAATAGTTGCTCCATGAATATGTAGAACACTTTTTTGAGTGCAGCTTAGATTTCAACAGTTGTTTCCTTTCTAGTTTTAATACTATTAATTGTTATGCCTATGAATAAATGTACATGAATATTTTTAGCAAAACTAAATTACAACAGTGAAACAGCAACACCTTTAAAATTATGCTTGTTTAGGTTTATGAATCGGTTAAATCTCAACACATTATGGTGCATATAGGTGATTTTAAATACTTATAAATACTTTTAAAGACATACCCAAAGTAACACTCTTGGCAGTAACATCATTGCAGGAACTGTAGTACTGGGTTAACCAAACAATGCCCACAATAGCGTAGACAAATTCAATCACCAAGATTGCTGGAACAATAAGAACAGAGCATACAATGGTATAACAACAGCAGCAACAACAACTAATTTCACCATATTTCTTAGCAGCAATGAGAAAAATATCCATTCTGATGTGTCATTCTAAATAGGATGATTTCATTGCAGCCACACCAGAAGAAGTTAGGTGATTAGCTTGCTTAGATATCAACCTATAATATCTATCCCCATGATGGCGAACCTATGGCACGGGTGCCACAGGTGGCACGCAGAGCCATCTTACTGGGCACGCAAGCTGTCAACCAACTTACCTCCAGCTGAGCATGCACATGTGATTGCACATGCACGCATGTGTGACTGCAGAGACCTGGCTGGTCTTTGGGCCTCCACTGTGCATGCACACGATTGCAACAGGAAATCCAGCTGGTCTTTGGAGCTCTCCTGCGCATGCACACGATTGTTCATGTGTGCGTGAGTGCCTGCATGTAGCATGCATGCATTGCACATGCAAAAGTTGCATGCATGCGCAGATGGTGCAGTTGCATGTGCAGCACACGTGGAGCCGCACGTGAGTGCAGATGTCACACGCAAAGCACATACTTTCTGGCACTCGGTAAGTAAAAGGTTTGCCACCACTGATCTATCCTGCAATAGCAATAGCACTTAGACTTATATACCACTTTATAGTGCTTTCCAGCCCTCTCTAAGCATATTACAGAGTCAGCATATTGCCCCCAACAATCTGGGTCCTTATTTTACCCACTTCAGAAGGATGGCAGGCTGAGTCAACCTTGAGGCTGCTGGGATTTGAACTGGCAGTCAGCAGAACCACTGCAGTACTTCACTCTAACGACTGCGCCACTGAGGCTCCATCATAATGATGATGATAATTTTATCTTAATTTTACCTTAATTTAATATTTTATCTTTAATTTAATATTTTATCTCATATATTATATTGCTCACATACATATTCGTTTGTGTTTTATTTAAAGTTATATTTTTAAACTTATATTTGTGTTTCGATGTATAATGTGTTTTATTAGTGTTGTATATCAATGATTCCATGACCTTTGTAGACGCCGTACACTAAATAAAAATAAATGTCATTCTAAAACTTTTTGCTTTTACCCAGATGCACATGTAATGTAATTGTCTAGGAGAATAATAATGGGAAACCTTAACTATAAAAATGAACAAGGAGAACATCCCAAATGCCTTCTCTCCTATCTCTCTATAGCACACATATATCTGTATGAAGACTTTGTTTGGAGGCTTGGAATGAATAGAATAATATATTCCTTTTGGGAGGGATAGATAGGCATCAGATTTTTTTACAAATGAAAGCTCATGGTAAGTGAACAAAGGAAATAATGGTGAGTTTGAGAAAGATAATTATAGTATTTGTTTCTCTTTACAGAATAGTAAACTATATTTATCCTTAAATGTATCATGCTAACATGTTTGTCTTTGCTGAATACAAAAAATACAACACATGCACCGCTATCAAGACATCAGACAAAGTATATGCATTTCATTAATGAGGCTGAGAATTTTTTAACAATAAAAAATTCATAAATTTTGCATTTGCCTAAGAAAAGTTGATACAAGTTTTATGGAGGCATAATATAGGCATATTTTCCTATTTGGGGGGGGGGGGATATGAGTACGCTTTCCCACATCTGCAAAACTAGTAAAACAGTGACTAAACTTGCAAATAATATTTAACTTCACTAGGCATATCCAGATGCAGAGGTGTTTTGTGCCACAACTGAAAATGCCCTTGGATCAGTCAGTGTTTGTAAATATTATGAATGGAGAATCCTTTGACAGCACAACAGCCAGCTGCAACAAAACCAAACATTAATAAAAAGCCCTTGGCCTCTACCTCTTACCCAGTCTGACGTATAGCACATATTGCATGGAATCCCGGGGTTCTGTGTACAAGATGCTGCCACGCATGCTGAGCCAGATGATTGCAACTTCAGCGATCATGCAGCTGAGCAAAATACCCAGATAACCTCTGCCATGGTCCACCAGATTGAGAGAGCAGGTCTCATTGGGATTGTATGCCAGTCCAAAGAGCACCACAGAAAGGATGATGAACCTATCATACACAAGTACATTGTCTTGACAAAGCTTGAGACAATATATACATGACCAAAGACTCGTGTAAGGAACAAGAAGCCTAACATTTTTAGGTTTTTTTTTTTTTTTTAAAACTATGATTTGTTTTGCTTTTATATAAGCTGAGAAAGGAAATATCTTTTTCTTCATTCCTGGGAATAATTAGTACTATATAAATAACCAAAACTGTTTGCAGTTTATGAAATTAACTGCTGCCAATAAATGCTTGTCCCACAATAAACTACTATCTCTAAGATATTGTAATATTATATTCACAGATAAATTATTTTGATATTATTCATGAAGTAAACATGTCAAAGTTTCAGTCCCTGAATGGACTACCACAGTGATGGCGAACCTGTGGCATGCGTGCCAGAAGTGGCACTCAGAGTCCTCTCTGTGGGCACATGCGCTGTTACCCCAGCTCAGCTCCACTGCGTTTCTCTATGGCGTTTCTCACCGTCATCTGCAGGGAAGCAGAAGTTTCTCTGCAAACGACGAAACAAAAGCTCACGAAAGAAAAAGATCTTGCCTCTTGCAGACCTGCTGGTGTTGGGATGCCCCGCCTCCCACTGACCAACTGGTCTTCAGGTCTCTGCCATGCATGCACGAGACTTGCAGTTTGGGCACTTGGGTCTCTAAAAGGTTCGCCATCACTGGATTATCATGTTTATTTTAGGTACATGTGGTTATGGGATTCTTCAGCCAACAGCAAACTTGTATTTCGTTAATATTATTCATTTATGGGTGCTATGCATTCCTTGTGCTTCTGTAATAGTAAAATGCTGGTGGTTAGCTAACAAAGTTTTCTTCCCTCCCGCCCACATACTGATTTCTGGATGGTGTCCCAGAACACAGTCTGTGTTCCTCTGCAATACAAAGGGAAAAAAGGGCTGCATCAATCCTCTTGAGATTTATCTGTCTCTCCATCATGTAAAGAGGCCTGGAAATGGGAATGGTAAAAACCTGCACCTACTTCAATAGTCAGCAGAGGGCAGGCAAAAATGTTATCAGGCACATATTCTTTGATTCCCATATGCAAATTATAATGTTTTTATCCCAGTGTATAATTTACCATGCTTGCCAACACATGCACACAGGTGCAAACTCTCTCTCTCTCTCTCTCTCTCTCTCTCTCCCTCTTTCATACCCACATACTGTACATCTTAACAGGCTCCTAAATGTCATAAATTTGCTTGCTCATGAGGAACCTACCCAACAAGATGAAGACGACACATAAAGGCCATTACCACCAACAATTATTGTTTTGTCCATGAACAGCAGAATTTGGGGAACAGAGATTAGGCTAGCAAGTACTAATTTGTTTTATATTAGAACCTTGAAATCTCATAACAGGAAACCCAGTCTCATAGCAAAAGCATTTTGAGGTGAGATATTAATATTAGGTATCAGAACTGAGGAGAGGTCATTATCCTTTCACCCAAAACCCCCCTTTTTCCTGTTTCCCAATTTCTGATTGGGAGTGTCTGTCTGTCCATCCATCCATCCATCCATCCATCCATCCACCCAATTTTATGATTTTTAATGTCAACCAACTCAACATATCTTCATCTCCTTTCTCACTTCCATCAACTTTTTGTAACATTTTGTATAACAAAAAGATCTGGGGATCTCAGAAATGGGTTTATCGCTTTGTATATATTTATTTCTAATAAAGATAACACCACTGTAGTTATTGGATTTTTTTTCTCCTTGGGAATAAGTATGATTCACTTTAATTACAAAAATATTAAAGAGGTGATGTGGAAGAACTGCATTTGCCTCCAATCTGATTTCGAGCTTTCAAAATGTCGCTTGATCCAAGAAGCTCTGCTTTTAATAAGTTTCTTAATGGGTGCCAACATGGTTTGGCTTTCTCAGTGGCAGTATCTACATAGAAACCACTCAAACCAATTCTATCTTTTCTTTTGACACTGACAATATGATTTGAGTGGATTTATATCATATTAATTACCATCTACTACAGGGGTGTCAAACTCAAGGCCCAGGGCTGAATCTGGTCCACAGGGTACTTAGATCTAGCTTGTAGGGCCACCCTGGAAACAGCAAAGGACTGGCCCATGGTGCTTCTGTCAGGGAAAACGGAGCTCGGATGTGGCCCTCCCAAGCTCTGTTTTTGCTGGCAGAGAGTTTCAGGAGCCTGTGGCAGCCAAAAACAGAGCTTGGGAGCCCATTTTCACTGGCAGAGCACTCAGGCCACCACAGGCGCCCCTAACACAAGTGACATTGAGCTGGCCACACCCATTCTGGCCATGCCAACCCCAGCCCCTGGATGTCAATCACGACCCTCATGCAGCCCTCAGTAAAATCGAGTTGGACACCCCTGATCTAATACAACCATAGGTATCATTTCTGTGGCTCCCTTTCTCTTTAACATAGTTCTGTTGTTTTTCAATTCCTTTTAGCTGATTTAAGAATAAACTGGATACTCCAACAACTTCCCTGATGGCATTATAGAACCATAATAGTGGAACAAAAAAATTAAAAAGAATCATTTGAGCCTGAACTTAACTATATGCATTGATCCACTTCCATACAACTTTGTATATATGAACTTTAACAGAATATTTTAAATTACAACTTAGTATTAATATCTGGACATGAAAATTACAAAACAAACATCAATGGCTTATGACCTAGAAATGGAAGACATCTTCTCATGTATATTTTCACTTACCAAGTTGTATGAAGAAGAAAGAGAAAAATGGCGGGCAAAACAAGATCATCACTTCCCACAGACCAACGACGACGGAACACCACAATGCCTGGCATGGCTAGTGGGCCTGAAAAGGGTCACCGGGCACAATATTAACTTTCTGTAATAGAAATACAAAGAACGGGAACATAATTTGTTTCCATATATGACAAAATCAATATTGTTGCTACAAATTTGCTACAAAATATATTATCTAGACACATTGCTTCTAAAATTCTGTTTGTTAAAAGTCTTCAAAGAATCAATTACAGCTCTTTAAACTCATAATACATTTTTATGAGAAGTTAGAATACCTAAATTAAATTAATACTATTTATATTACTTCTAGAATAATCAGATTCAGTGGTTCATGAAAATGGAAACTTACATCACAAGTATAAACCTGGTTTCTATTTACTTTTAAATGTGCTAACAGTACAGAAAATATGGGTTTTAATATATTTGATCCCTTAGAGAACATTTAGTAGATGTTGGGTGCATCTCCTTGCTTTTGGAGATCAGCAAAAGATTGTCTAACTGACATGATTTGGGTTTCTTTTAGTATTGGCACATTTTGAGTTGAATCTATTGGATGTTAACATTTCTGTTTGTAAAAATGAATCTATTTTTGTTGACTGCAGTCACCTATTTTGAAAGCTTGAAGTTCAGTGTTTGAATTTAGGTTTTGTTTTGGGGCTTTGGTTTCTGTAAAAAGGAAAGGAATAGGAATATTAATGATTTAGTTTGTTTTGGTTTCTTTCTTTTTTAAAAAAAAATAACTCACCTTGTTATCACCATTTATAGCCACAAGGAAAGATAGAAACACACACACACACACAATCACACACTCATTTAATTGATTTAACAAAATATGAAAATTACATTAGATTTAGGGATATATTAATTATTAATATTTACAGTAATCTATAAACTCATGCAGCTATCAATACAAAGGAGAAGTACAAAATAGAGGTACACACCCTCTATTTTGTACAATGTATAATTGCATAAAAATTATTTGCAGCTTTATAATATCATTTCTATTATTCCATAAAACTCTGGGGGATCTGTATCTGATCTTACCATGAAGGATTTTTCTGATTACTAAATGATAAACCTGAAAAGAAAAAAATTAACTCCCGTTCAAGTAAGAAGGCAAGGCTGAACAGAACTGTATTCCCAATTCTAGAAAAAATTCCCTTTAGTCATAGGAATTAACTTAAACAATATAGATTATACTTTATTTCTTATAACCAATAAATTAATCCATATAATGAAACATAAAGGAAAAGGATTAATCTGGATTACACGTATGCTACTCCACTGGATACTGTTGTGTTATCTGTCCAGACAAAATATTTCATGATTTATTTCAACATGATCACCAGAAAAAGAGAGCCTACAGAAAGTAGCTATTTGGGTTAATATCTTCAGACTAGACCACTTTGCAGATTGTGCAGCAAAGACCATATCTGCAGAGGCAAATTGTGTATCTTGTAATGTCAATAAATGTGGAAAGGCTAATTTAATTATCTACATGCAGAAGTCTCTCACAGCTATCGCTGCTTTGAGGTTTGCTCATGTTTCTATTCCTCTGAAAGGTCATGGTCCCCCTAGGGATCATATACTAAATTTAGAGCGAGCCAAAAGATACACTCTCTAGCCACCAATTTTCCAGATTTGCAGAAGAGGTCAATTATTGAAATTCAGTGCATGGTTCAGATAAATTGGAGGTAGCTGGCACACATCCAGTTTATGCCATGTATACATTCCCTGGATTTAGAATGTGTTTGGGAGCAGAAATAAACATAATTTCTTATGGCCACTAAAAGGTCAGATTTATCCTAGATTAGGTGACCAAACGTCCTCTTTTCCCCGGACATGTCCTCTTTTTACGTCCAGTCCGAGGCGTCCGGGTGGGTTTTATAA
>JANHFJ010003938.1:41077-52825 GCA_032468195.1 Cerberus rynchops
TTCATAAAGTAATTTAATAAGTCAAAAATATCTGTATTCCAAATTGCACTTTCACACTGGAATTCTTTAAGCCATTTTAGTAATATAAGAACTGCAATTACTTAGTTTGAATTTGAGTTACATTGCAAATGTAAATTAAATCAGATTCACTTTTTTGCTTGATCTTTATTTTTAAAACTGTGGCCTCCTGTATACTATTCAAGCTCAAGGGTAACTGTTTGGCTCCCAAAAACTGTTCTTTAGCAGAAAAAACTGAATGCTGTCTTTCATAAAGATTTTCAATTACTCTCGTGTATATTCCTCAGTTTTCTATATCACAACATTTATGACATTGATAATTGTTATGACTCTGGAAGTCCTAAGATATGTATAGACTGATGTATTTGGGCACAATATTTACATCCACTATATGAAAAATAATGAAAGGAAAATTTTGGCTTTAGTAAGAATTGTTCAATACTTGAAAAATCTGTCAGCCAATATCAAAAGAATTCAAGAAGCTAGAATGTTATAGTAGCTAGTCCTATGCCTGACTATAGGGAATCAGGTAGTGTAAGTCATACTAAGTCAACAGGGATTTCTCCCAATGTGCATATAACCAGGGTGGATTTGATTTAAAAGACTTGATTTAAAACAACTTGATTTAAATCATAATTTTTAAAGAGCAACTGTGGAGGCAGTTGATTCACTGTGGTGACCCCTAACGGGAACAGCAGAAAGAAGAACTGTCATCTCTGTCCCGCAGCAGCTCCTCCTCTGACCTGCTGTTGACTCACCGACAGTCCCAATATTGCAGAATATACAGCTTCATGCTACACAACTAAACTCTATTTCATGCTGAATAAACTAAATTATGTATCTTAAATAGAAAACTAATTTTTACTCCAAAAGATAAAATAAATTTGATAATAAAAAATCCGATTTTTAAAAATATTTTTTAAAAAATCGATTTTTATTCACCCTGCATAGCATTATATCCTGAGGCAATTCATACTTGTGTGTTTCACTGAATCTGTTAAAGTACTTTAGATTAAATTTGCAAAGATTGATTGCAAGGCTGTAATAATAAGCATAGGAATGTTGACTAAAACCCTAAGATTTGAACGGAATTTACTAATTCACTATTTAATTTCACTTCATCTCAAAACCCTGAGTGGAGACAAGCTAATATTTTGTTAACTTCATCTCTTTATGCATTAGTGTATGCCTGTCAAACAAGGGCTTGCTGTTATGGCCTGTCGGCCACCGGGCCCTCCAGCAGCTAAATCAGAGCAGGAGGAGGCATGAGAGTCAGGGTCAGCAGCAAGGCAACCTGAGAGCTCAGAGGGAGAAGAAGGAATGGAGCTGGCAAAGAAAGAGAGAGACACACAGAGCCTGGGCCATCCATCAACCCTCAGATGGAGAGTCAACAGCCCCCAGGTCTGGAGATGGTTGATGAAGAACTGGAGGAACAGCTGGGTCCTGTGACTGATGGTTGGCTGTGCAGAAGACAGAGGAGAGCAGTGGAAAGCTGTGGGGCAATCCTGGGGAAGGAAGAGCCACTGCTGCTAGCGAGGTCCCATCCTCCTGGCTGGCCAGACTTGTTAGCCTGGGCTGAAAGAGAAAGCTTTTGCCAGGGCTGCCAGCACTCCTAACAAAGGCATCTTTTGAGTTCACTTCAGAGTGTTTGTCATGTTTGGGGAGCTGGGTCAGAATACCTGTGTGCTGGATGCGTCACACGCAGGCCATGCTCACCCTGGCTCCACAAAGGCAAAAAACATTGTGATATGTCACAAGATGTGATCGAGTTTGACACTCATGCATTAATAAAATAGGAGTGGCCTAGTGTGTAGAGATACTCCAAGATTATAAATGCAATAAGGAGAAGGGATTTGGACCCTTATATTTGTCAGTTACCTGTTTTTGCTGTTGAGCTTTCTTGAGTGCTTCAAGCCTTCTTCGTTTGAGAAGTTCCAGTTCATCTTCATCCATCTGGTCCAATTTTTGTATTTCAGCATCAAGCTGTTCTTCTACAATCTTAGCTGTCTGAAGCATTGGTGCTTCCAGGACTTTGGAAAATACGTCAACAGTAGTATCTGCATCCATTTTCTTTTCAAATTAGCAGCAGACACATTAAACCTGAAAAATAAAGTAGATTTCAAGTTAGAACCAGACAGAATAGAAAATATATTTCTTAGAATAACAATTGTATAATGGTGTTGTAGAAATATCAATGGAATTTGAAAACAGATTCAGCATAGTGATAAAAATATTTAATTGAAAAGCTGACTGCAGTTGATTTTTCACTTTAGTTAAATAGTGATCAGTGACAGAAGGATTGTTGACAGCATACATTTTGCTCTGATTATTTGGTTTAAGCCTTATAGTAGGGAGGGAGTTGTTATAGAGGAACAGAGATTGATATCAACCACTTTTATTATTAATCAGCATTTTAAATATATCTTCTCTTAAGTGAGGATTACTGAACTACAATTCTAATTTGCTACTCAGGATGAGAAATTCTGTAGTAAATTATCTGGTACTTTGCAGTGTTATGGAGCAAAATCTAGGTCCATTTCTACTTGGATGACTTCATTCTTATTCTCTCTAAGCACGAATAAAAGGCACAAACAAAAAGAAGAGTAATTTTGGGCTGGGAGGAAAGAAATCAATCTGTTTTTCCATTATGAGATCATTGATCAGGAAGAGCAAGATTTCAGGGGAGAGGCAAGGATACTACCTGGACGTTGGGACCCTTTTTTTTGGACCAATGGTCGCTTTGCCATTGTTGGTAAATAGAAATTCCTTTCTGATGGAATCTAATTCTACCTTTAACATTGACTAATCTGGACTTGCCAGTTTAGACGTTAAGAATGTAGTAACAAGATTTGAAATATATTAAATAGCATTGGATTATCCAATGAAAGTGTTAACTAGAACACTTGTTTAGTAAATATTCTTGAAAAAATTCCTAAAATAATACCAAATGCTCTCTTGAAAATAAAAAGAATCATGTAACATACACACAAGAAAACAGTATCAGAAATTAAAGAAAATTTCACATGGCATTGACATAAGACCTCAGTAAAAGAATCTGTTTGGAGGTAAGTTACCAAATAAACAAAGATTCCCAAGCTAACATGTTGATAAGAATGGCACAATGATTGCTTTTCAGTTATATGTTATGATAACGAATTGTGATACCAATGCAATATATAGTATTATTGCTGTTAAATTAGGTAAAACCCTAAATCAAATTAATATGCACACAAAGATGCTTTATTTATTGCATTCAAAAAATTCATAATTGAATACAGGATAAATTTCATGTATACGACAAGACAATAGCAATTCCCAAATGTGTTTCTTACTCTAGAAAAGAAATTCAGCAAAACAGCATATTATAAACCCCTTTTTCAGAAATATGTATTTAATCATACACTAAATTACAAATATCTCTCATAGTAGGTACAATCTTAGAAAAGGTATCTTATTCTTCATAACACAAATGCCTCTGCTGAACTGATACTTTTTAACTCTAATTTTCATAACCCGCTTTTAACAATGAAAAATTAGAAAGGAAAACTTTACTACATCCACCTATTTTGCTCAGTGTCTCATCCACAATTTAACAATAAATGTAAATTTAAATTTAACAAATTCAGGATTTTGAGTGACCTTAGTATTTTTTTTTCAAATACAGATGTCCCAAAATAGTTGGGATGAGTGTTTTGTGAATCCCAGTTAAATTCTGTAAAATATGTTTCATTAAGATCAACAAGCAAAGGAGCAAGATCCAAAGTAAATTATACTCTACTTTAAAGGTTAAGTATTGATGACATATTCTGGAAATACGATTTCAATGAAGAAGGTATGAATATATCACGTTGTAGAAAAAGCAATTTCTGCTAGAGAGGGTAAGGAATATATATCTATCCATCCAGAGCCGACACCTAAATCTATTCTACACCAAGAAATGCATCTAATGCACTCATCGTCTACATCATTATCAGCAAGTCTTTCCAAAACAAATACGAGGACATAATCACCATTTATTTGTATCGTTTCGGGACCCAGGCAACTAAACAGTAAAGATTCCGCTCGATACTTAACTAGTTAGAACTCGAAAGGCCCCAAAGGAACGCTCCTCGGCGTAGAAGAACCACAAAAACCTCCCCCTAAGCCTCTGTCGCCCGACCGGCCGCCCAAAGGAGCATCCAAAAGACCCCCGACGCCCCACGAGTCGGCTCAGCAAGTAAACCTGGTCACCCCGGGAGCCCCGCGCATGCGCCTCCTATCCTCAGCGACGCCTTCTGAAGACGTTTTATTGTTGACGCAGCAGTTAGCTGTCAGAGGCGGAGATCCTTTCTGCGCTTGCGTGGTGCACAAAGCCTTTTCTGAACACACGTGAGCGGGTTTAAGTTCACGTTAATTAACGATTTAGGATTGAGAGTCTCGCTTGAGTGAGGGCGGTTCACAACAAAATGCAATGCTGCCTGCAGCACATCCCGTCCCGAGTCGCGCTAATTCCGTTAGCTTGTAATAAGCCACACAAGGCCTTTCAAGACCCAACGTTTGGGTGCTCCCCCTCCCCCCATATCTCGGTAACGCCCAGATCCCACCTCGGGATGGCCTTCAGCGAAGGGTGGCGCATTAACGGGGCCTTTCCGCTGATGAGGGGCGAGGCGGCCAGCGCTCTCGGTCCTCTCGGTCGTTCAAGGGACGGACGCGCCGCAGTCCTGCGTTCAAGTTCATCTTCGATACGGGCCCAACTCACGCGCTCGGCTGCTGTTCGTCCTCCGTCCAGAGGAGGCGGTCGCCGCAACAGCCGGACGCTCCTGGCGAGGCGACCTGCTTTTTTTCCTGCGCGCTGATTGCCAGCCTGCCGCGTGCCGGGAGGCCAGAGGTGAGGCGCCTGCGCGCATCATTGGCCGCTGCCGAGTGGTGGGTTCGCGTTGGCCTCTCACCATATGTGCCCTTTCGCGTGTGGAGGCGGCTGGCTGGGCCCTGCGGAAGGAGAGCGAGCGAGAGAAGCAGCCCCGGAGAGCGGTTGCAACCATGGGCAAAAAACAGAAAAACAAGAACGAAGACAGGTACCCAGAGCCCTGGACGTGGCCTGGGTGGGCGGGGAGCGGGAAGAGTCGGTGGCTGCCGGCCCAAGGGCTATCCCTGCGGTTTTTCTCCTTCCTCCACGCCGAGGCAGGCTGCTCGGAGGGACGTCCCTTCTTCCTCAGTCAGGGAATGTCAGGCAGCTCCTCTCTCACTCGGAGGACGTGACAGTTCGGGCCAGAGGCTCGCGTGTCTCCTGTCCTGGCGTGTGAAAGATTGGGACGGGGGGGACAAGGGGGCCGTCCGAATCCGTCTTATCTCGACCTTTGTGGGACTTTGGTGTCTGGACTGCTTACTTTCGAGGACTCGTCCGGTACTTGTTTGCCTCTTCATTAACAGGCGCTGTTAGTCATGGTTCCTTCGCAATTATTTTAGGTGTGTGCGCTTTTCTGCTCGACTCCACCGTGTTGACTTCTGGGTGCAGAAGTCGCTTTTCCAGTTAGGAGAGCTAGAGTTATTTAAAGACTTTGTCAAATTTGGGAGAACTAAAGGCCTGTGTTTCCAGATAGACGCTTGGCCCTTTAGCTCAAATCTGAGGTGGAAAAGTTACTGGCAAACAAGTTAAGAGAGATCACACAGTTCCTTATAACACGACTTAATTGAAGATAAATCACAATTTGCCCTAGATGAAATGGTATGACTTTTCTTAAGTTGGCTATGTTGGGGAGACCTTTCTGGCCCAAATGCCCTTTGTTTCAAGAAGAGTACTAAGGATCTTGCACTTGGGGTTCTTGTGAAAGAAGAGGCTTTTTGCCTCATCTATCTGTACTATTAACTCCTGGCTTGCTGCATTTCTCATCAGAGTTTCCTACATGCCTAGTTTCTTGTAATTGTTATAACCTCCAACATTTAGAGCACCGATAAATTCTGTATCACTATCTCTGTATGATCATTAGTGGTAATTAACTACTAGCTATGAATTTTACCAGTCTTGAAATTAAATATTGAATCCTTCTAGCTCCTTAAGATAACATGGCAAGAATCAGTTGGTTATTGTAAATACGTAGAACGTAGTGTAAATGCTGATGAAATAACCTACTGTTGGTTACATATGCAAGCATCACACTTGAAACAAAAGAAGGTAATACACTGGAAAATATAAGAACAGCATATAATGGGACAAAGCCTTGTGTCCTATTAAAAACTCAAAAATTTGAGTAACATGATGTTTTGACTCAGTCGTTTTAATCTTAAGAAGAAAATAGGGAGATGGCCACCCATGCATTTTTGTAAACTTTGTATGTAAGTATGTATGTATGTAAGCATTGACAATAAAGATTTGAATTGTATGTAATTGCTACATTAATTGTTACTGTCAGAACCAGAAATATACAATTACTAGAGAGCAGTGGTTTGTTACTTGTCTTTATGGCATCAAAGAAAATTCAGCAAGACTTTTGAGAAAAATGTGATACTATTCTCCTACAGATCAGAGAGTGGATTTGGCCAGCACATGACACATCTGACCTGTGGGCCGCGAGTTTGACACCTCTGATGTAAAGGCTATTAACACCGTGTCAGTTTAAATATGACAGAGAACAGAATAACTTACTGGAAAATGTTACGAAGTTAACCATTATATCTCTAATTAATCTATTAAATGCTATCGAGATTCAACAGGGCAAAATAATGTCACTGGAATCTGTTGCTAGATCATTTGTGGAAGCCCTAATCAGTCAGTGTCGGCTTTGCATTAAATATATCAATTTGAGGGCTCATTACATTCCAGTTTATTTTTTGTTACACTACTCACCCTCAAATTTCCTGTGAGTAATGAATTTTTATAGAACACTTAAATTCCTCAAGTAAGACTGAGGTGAAAGCCAGTTTGGTGGTGTGGTTAAGGCACAGGCTAGAAACTATGAGAACTATGAATTCTAATTCTGCCTTAGGCAGAACCGGGAACTTTGGATCAGTCTGGGTGACTTTGGGCCAGTCACTCTTTCAGCCTAGGAAGCAGGCAGTGGCAAACCACTTTCAAAAACTTGCCAAGAAAACTACAGGGACTCATCCAGGCTTGTAGGAATCAGCATTGACTTGAAGTCACATGTACACAGTAGACTGAGAAGATAAAGAGAATCATGGTTTTCTCAGATTGTACCAAAGAAGCTCATTGGAAAGAAAAATACTAATTTGAACTTGAAATAGTTCTTGAGAAAAGAAATCTAAAATGATCAACTGATTCTGAAAATCATTACTGTGGGGAGTCTAAAACACATCTCACCTCTAAATTCCTATTAAAAGTTGATTTTTTTGAAATTTATTGTGCATTATCTTTAACTCTTAACTATATATTCATATTTATGTCCTTAACGACAGTAAAATATGGCAGCTTTTTAGCTGCAGTCTTTCTTTTATTCCCTTTTGTCCCTTTTTTCCTCCTTTTTAATTTAAATCTGCCTTTATTTAAGAATGTACTTTATAGATTTTATTTTTAATATTGCCACTTTTTAAATATTTTTCTTGGCTTGAGTTTTCAAGGAAATCCATATGGCATATGTCTTTTTTTTCTTGCTCACATTTTAATAACAATACTCTCATTTGTAAGATACAATGTTAAAGAACCAGTATCTTCAATGAACTGTTGAAAAATAAGCAAATTGAAAGTGATTTTATTTTTCTTAGGAGATAACATATTCTCCCTAAATATAAACATTTTACAGAAAGATTGGGAGAAAGAGATTTATATATGTAGTATTTTTTAATGCAAGAAGGGTGATTTTAATCAGATTTTTTTAAACTAGAGAAAGAAATGACATTTCTACTAAAGAAATGTCAGGAAAAAAATAGTATATACAGTTAGTCCTAGACTTACAACAGTTCATTTAGTGACCATTCAGAGTTACAACAATACTGAAAAAAGTCTTATGATTATTTTTCACACTTATGACTGTTATCACCCCCCTTGGTCATGTGATCAAAATTCAGATGTTTGGCAATTGATTCATTGATGATGGTTGCAATGTCCAGGATCATGTGATTCCTTTTGCAATCTTCTCATAAGCAAAGTCAGTAGCAATAGCACTTAGATTTATATCCTGCTTCACGGTGCTTTACAAGTCTCTCTAAGCTCTTTTCAGAGTCAGCATATTGCCCCCAACAATCTTGATCTTCCTCATTTTACTGATCTTGGAAGGCTGAATCAACCTTGAGCCAGTGAGAATCGAACTGCCAAACTGTAGTCAGTCAGCAGAAGTAGCCTACAGTACAGCCCAATGGTGAAGCCAGATTCACTTAACCATGTTATTAATTTAAGAACTGTAGTGATTAACTTAACAACTGTGGCAAAAAAGGTTGTGAAATGGAGCAAAATTCACTTTATTCATTGAGGATTACCTGTACAGAACATACAGATATTGTTTCCAGTAATATTATTTTCTTATAACTAGCTCTTTATGCATAATTGTAAATTTGGGTGGTGCTTCTGTGATACTGGTTTTTATGGTAAAAAATTTAAAGCTCTTTTAAGGGATGGTTATATTTAACATTCTGAAAAATAAAGGTTTTATTAAGCAAAAGGTAAAGGTGGCTTTATTAACAGTTTTGATTTCAACATTGTCTTTGATAATGAGAAACTGAAGTTTAAATATTTTTTCAAGGCCTTATATATATTTATAAAAACAAGCAACAATTGGCTGAAGTTAAATTCTTAGAGGAGCAGGTTAAGGATCTCTCTCTATATAAATATATTTCCTTATATACAGTATATCTTTGATATCTGCTAAATATTAATCTAATGAATCAAATATGAACTTAATCCCTTTAAAGGATTTTTATTAGATTACACTGCATTTTTATTAGATGTTTAAAAAGGGACAGAATTCTTAGGCTTTTAGAAATAAGCAATACAATATATTATCCATTTGAGACACAAATGTGAAAATATATACAATTCTAAATTATTAATAATTTAATTTTTTAATATTTTGTAGTTCTACTCCATCAGTAGGAGATGATATAGTTTATTTTACAGAAAGATTGCTATGTTTATCAGGGGTCAAAACAATACTCTATCTGTTTGCTTCAAAAAATTGTAACTAATTAAATTTATGAGGTTGGGAAAGATGCCTGGCTTTGATGATGATGAAATTGCTACAAACACATCTTGCTCTTTTATCTCCTGTTTTATTGGCTGTATAAATGTATTTTATTGCTAAAGTTTTTTTTTCAAACTGATTCTTCCTAATTTTGATTTTGAAGCATTTAGGGCTTTTGGGGGACAGGGGGGAATATATGTTGTATTTCAAAAACAGACAAGGAATTTCAGGTAGAATTATTTATTATCTTAGAGCAAATTACCCAATTTATATTTAATTATTGTCTCATTTCACCACATTCCACCCCCTTTTCTCTTACACTGTTGAACTTTCTTAAGTATAAGGGCTTATATTGGAATTATTTTAAACATGTTTATGTTATATTCATCTGAGAAAACTAAATGATGTAGACTGGTGTAGATTGTATTTTTCTAATGCAAATGCTTATTATAGAAGATGCTTGCTAGATACAATGTGATAATTTTTAAAGGTAAGTTAGTGGAGAAAGAGTAGAAGTTTAATGTGATTTTATACATTGCAAAAACTAAAGACAATAACTAAGTGACTGACTGATCTTGAGAAGTTAAACAGTTTGGTCTTGTTTAGAACTTGAAGGAAAGGCTACCAGAAGGCCTTGGTCTGGAACAACAAAAAAGCAGTCCAGAAAAAGACTGTTGCCAAGGAAACTATAAAGATTGTTCACAAAATTGCCAAGGAGCCTCAAAGGATCCTTTATTTTAATAATATAAATTATTAAATCTATATTAGATTTGTGGATAATATAATATCCAA
The DNA here is from genome assembly GCA_032468195.1 of Cerberus rynchops. Classification (NCBI taxonomy): domain Eukaryota; kingdom Metazoa; phylum Chordata; class Lepidosauria; order Squamata; family Homalopsidae; genus Cerberus; species Cerberus rynchops. The sequence goes on from JANHFJ010003938.1 coordinate 50,995, forward strand.
TCTTACTAAGATGAAAACTTCTTGGCTAGATTTTTCTTTGCTTGTATAAATATAAACAGTGCCCCATAGGTGAAATTGCAATCCTGAAGCATATTATATTAGATTTGGGTCTGTTGAATAGAACTGCAATACTGAAATAATTATTAAAAAAAGAGTTTTTCCGACTCGAACACAAGTTTTCTTTAACATGGATAGTATTGGAAAGTACAAATTTGAACTTCTGTATCAGATATATTTCACATTTTTTTAGTCTTTGATTTTTTTTTTCTGGGGCTGTTCTAGTGCCAAAGATGATATTGATCTTGATGCCCTTGCTGCTGAAATAGAGGGTGCAGGTGCTGCCAAGGAACAAGAGCCTCAAAAATCTAAAGGCAAGAAGAAAAAAGAAAAGAAAAAACAGGATTATGAGTAAGTACAAAACCTATCCTTCATAGTTCTGATACAAATTAGATTAGATGCATGGAATCAGACTTTGTGACTATCCTTGTAGCATGCTTTGGAGATGGGGGATAAAAAGCTATATATGGAGTCCAGGCTTAAACAAGTGCCTTTAATGATATCTGAAAGAATTGTGATAGGGATGATAGAGACCAAATCTAGTCTTTCATCCCTGCAGTTTTATTGGCACTTTCAGCAATGGCAGCATCTTTGCAGAAGTGTTTCAGTAGTATCCTACTGAACTGTTTAGCCAAGGCAAAGTGCCTTGTCTTCCCTATTCATCTGTGTGCTATTGGCTATCATTTTCCTTTAGTTTCACTGCTCACCTATTATATGAGAAACAGAATTGGCGCACTACTCTAATTTTCTTCTTAAGTAGTTTTCTAGATGAAGGAACACAAGAATGTATATGGTACATTTAAGTTTGGAAAACAAAGTATGGCACTGTATATACTGTAGAGTTCACCCTCTCCTGTATCTGTCCTTCCCTTAAAATCTTTTGAGCAGTTTCAAGAAGATGAAAGAGAAGGAGTGACTTCTGAACAGCACAACATCATTTGTCTGAAATGGTATAGGGTCATCTGGTTGAGTAGAGGGTTGGACCAGAGGACCTCCAAGGTCCTTTCAACTTTTATTCTGTTATCATACTTATCCAATGATTGATTTCTGTTTTCTTAGTATATAAACAGATTCTAAATTATATCATTCTCATTGCAGTGAAGACGATATCCTGAAAGAGTTGGAAGAGCTGTCTCTAGAAACACAAGGTGGGAGAGTTGAAAAAGAACCAGTTGTAGCAAAGGTAAAAATTCTGCAAAACTGGTGCTCAAAAGTTTTAAAACATTGTATATCTTTTGTGTCGGACTAATTCACCTGGAAACACTATAATAATTTAACACTGAAATTTACCCACCTGCCTGAAAAGTGGTGTGGAACGTTATCTTGTGAATAAAACACCTCCAAAACATTTGACTAGATTGCCCAAAAGGCTTTTTTTGTAAAAACTACAACAAAAAAGCTGTTGACACATATCAGCATTCCATTGTTCTAAGTTATTTGTAATTTGTCCCTTCAGTATTGCATAATTCTTTCTCACACATAAACAATCCACATCTTGATTATTTTAAAATAAATTTCACATATCAGAAATATAGCAAAGCAGAATATATATATCCTTAACTAATAGCACTCAATCTAAAATAATGCTGACAATCACATGGACTTAAAATGTGGCAGTGGTAGGAAAAGTCAATAGCATCATGTTCCCATGTCTCATGAGAAGCCAGGTGATTGCATCCATCCTTTAAACTTTCTCTAACTTACTTACTTACTTACTTACTTACTTACTTACTTACTTACTTACTTACTTACTTACTTATTTATTTATTTATTT
>JANHFJ010003939.1:73274-85580 GCA_032468195.1 Cerberus rynchops
GAGTCCACCATGGAAGACTCCGGAGCCAACTTGGAGATGAGGAGCCACAACTTCAGGGTAATTCACCCGCCCCCCCTCCTTTACCCTCACCCTCACCCGGAGGTATAACGCCTAGGGATGCGGGAAGGGGGCATGTCCTTTCTCTGTCACCTGTGAGGATTGAAGTAAGTTTCTGTGAGAGGACGAGGAGGAGGAGGAGGTGGTGGTGGTGGAGCAACGGGAGGGGTTAGGTGACACATTGGTGTGTGTGTGTGTGTGTGTGTTGGTGTTGTTGGGGGGGGAGAGAAATGACACATTTTGCAAAGAGGAGAAGGGAGAGGAGGGGACGGTTTCCCCCACTCCTCCTCCCCAGGATGATCTTTTTTTCTAGGCCGTTTTTTTTTTTCCAGTGGGGTTCATTTTCTTCTTCCCTGATGCTGCCGCCGAGGAAGTTTTATTACCTTGAAGATGCTCCTGCTTTGATGACCGAGGCTTCATAGTAAAGCTGCTGCGGTGGCGGATTTTCCTCTCCTCCCTTCTTCTTCTTCTCTCCCCCCCCCCTTTTTTTTTTTTGCCTTTTAATTTGTCTTGGTAGCCCGAGTAGTGCTGGGAAAATCCCGTTTCTTCAGCAACTTGTTATTCTGAAGTCTCTCTTGCCCCCCTCACCCTGGGGCAGCCCATTTTGCATGGATACAAAGCTCAGTGCAAGGACACCTTTGGGATTTCACACTCCTGCTCTGGCACATGTTTGCAGTGACTGGAGATGTGTACCTTCTCTCTTCTCCCTCTTTTCCTCCCATTTCTCTGTGTTCGGTACAAAGAGTAGGGGGGTGTATGTGAGACTGCCATTTGGTCTGGTTGTTTTGTGCATGTGTATCTTGTTACTTTTCTGTGTTTGTTTCTTTGTTATTCTGAGCTTACTACAGATGGGGTTCTGTCCCTCCCCCACTTTGCAGTTCAGTTGTTAGTTTCAGGATTAAACAATTAATACTTTCTGTTGTGGATATAAAAATGAATTAGATCAACACAATTAAACCAAGTGACAGAAAATGAGGTTTTATGATCAGTTATGCATTTTATCTGTGATGCTTTTGGGATACTGTAAATGAAGAGGTTTGCTAGTGGCAAGGATGTTCTGAAAGGTGTGAGGATGTCATTCCATTTAAATTGCAGGTTATTATTTTAAATGACACATTTATGTAGAGAATAAATTGTTAGTAAAATTAGTGAAATCTCCCAAATAAATGTATTGTTGCCATTTACTGTGTCATGTTTGCACTAAACTTCTCTATGTAATGATTCGTACACTTTGATGAATTAATACAGTGAAATCTGTGTTCTTGATTATGGTACAGAGATCTTGGCTGTTGAGATTGGGTTTTCTGATATATTTTCAATAAGGAGGTTATCTTAAAAAGTTCAAACTCTTTCATACAAAATAGTATAAATATGAGGTAGGATATTCTAAACATAATGATAAAGGTATGTGTTTTTCTACTGAATAACATTAGTTCTGAAATTAGTAAACCTAGGCATGTGAATTAGAGTAAATTATTTATTATTATAGTACAGTATTCAGGACAAGTACAGTTCCAGCTCATTATTGTTGAAATACTATTATTCCTTAAGCCTGGAGTAGCAACAGGGCAAGTATTAACTATTTTCAAAATACATATGATTCTGTAATATCACAGGGCCAGTATTTTGCCATACATACTGTACAGTCTTAAACAAATTTCTATTGTATTTTTGGAATTTCAGACCTTTTTGAAATAAAAAGTTTGACACCAGAGGGTTTTATAGAAAGAGAATAAGAGTTTTAGGAACTTTTTCATAGAACTGCTTGCATTTTATTTATCATTTCCTTTGTCAGAACTTGTCTGGTTTCACTTTCTAACTTTATTTCCTTTTTTCTTTTTTCTTTTCTAATGGCCTAAGTATAGTGACCACTATAATCTGAGTATATTAATGAATATTAAATGTTCTTTTCTTATGAAAAGTAAAATGAAATGGGATTGAAAGTCTTGTTTAACATGGTGGTATTTCAGGGGAAACTGAAGTCAGCTGTCATAAGCACTAGTGATCTGGCTAAACATGTGAGGAACTTTGCAAATCTCTAACTTTGAATATATTTTAAACTATATTTTTAAAATACTTTTCAGAAAATACTGTTTTTCTACATAAATGGTTACTAAGAATTTTAAATAAAAGCACTATTTACTTTTACACATTCTAAGAATTTCCTCACAATTTTAATTCTTACTATGGATTTGAGTAATGTAAGTTGGTCAGAAACTTTGGAAAGTATTATCTCTAAAATAATAAAAATACATTGTAGCAGCATATATAGTTCTTAAATGACAAATTCAGGCTTAATGTTTCAGATCTCTTCTACAATAGTGGCTATAGTATGGAGAAATGAAAATAGTACGTTGTTATGCTTCTTTTAAAAATAGGCAATTTGCTGGGGGTGGGGTTGGTAAATTTTGTTCTTTTGATTGGTATAACAACTGCCAAAACTTATGCTACTAATCTAAGTTTGGGTATTTATGGGAAAATAAGAGGTGAGTGCTATTTTGACATTTCTCTAATATTCAGCATTGAAAATGTACTTTTTAAATGGAAGTACATCTTGAATTGGGGTATGTTCTGTTTTACTATTTACATATGATGGCCTTCAAAATTGATCAAATTGTTTATTACCTTAAGGCTGTTCTTCTATATAAGCCTTGGTTGGTCTTCTGAGTAGACATGTAGACTTTCTTCTGCCTTTTTGTTTATATTCTTTATGTATGTATGTATGTATGTACCTGTGTGTGTGTGTGTGTGTGTGTGTGTGTGTGTTTATATGTATATATTACATTACATTTTATTACAGGGTGTAGAACACAGTATTTTTCCACATGTATGCGATACTTGGTATCGATATTAGGCCTTGTTTTCAAGAACAGCTACCCCTAGACTAGTTAGACCTGACTCCCACTGGCCATTCCCACTGAGGTATTAAGGCTGTTGAACTCCATCAGATTTGGAGCCCCAGTTAAGTGAAGCAGATCTAGACTAGTTCGAAACAATAGTTAAGCATGGAATCAGCTTATTTTCTCTTTCAGTATGTATTATAATGAGTTATTTTGATATTGAAACACTTAACATTTTTGGTACTGCTTAAGGGTTCATTATTGGACTTTAGTATTTATTTCTTATAAAAGCAAAAGTTCTTAAATTCCAATAATTATTTTAATTAAAATTGAAATAATGCAACTTTAAATTGAAAGAATGCAACTTCAATATAAGTTTGGATAGAGTTTTTTCTTTTGTTAACTTAATTCTATATGGAAAAAGTTTAATTACATTTTTGGATCAAATATTTCTTATATTGTAGCATTAATAATACTAAAGCAAAGTTTTACTGTTTCATTCACATATATACAGAGGAAACATTTTTTCTAAGCACTGGCACCCTAATTGTAAGGCACCTATAGAAAATTTAAATTGGGATGAACTTATTTAGTATTTTTGGAATAGATTCAGCACTACAATTTATTGGAAACTTTAAGTAGTCAGGATATTACTTTGCATAGCTTTCCATATTAGTCCTATTTAAAAATTATTAAACTATGTACTTAACTAGAAGTCTACTGAAATCAATGGGGATAATTTCTGAGTAGACATGTATAGAATTGCGAAGTGAAGTTTAAACTCATATGGTTAAAGAGTCATGTTTTCATTCTTTTCACTTTAATGAATAATACAAGTGAACAAACTTTCACAATAAATCAACGATGTGATTTATAATCTTTGTGATATCTGAGCTAATTTAAAAGAGAAGCAGTAGTTAATTCTTGGTTTCATCAGAATATTTTAACATTTGTTGGACATTTAAATTCATGGTGCTGTTATAAAAATATAGCTGATTGTAATTTTATAATGGCCCTACATTGCTGTTTAACATGGTTCCTTGTAAATTTTGGATATGAACCCAGTTTTTTCTTGCCTTGTAGAAGTCTTTTGCATAGTTTGTCTTTTTAAAGAAGGCATGGTGCAAAGAGATACTACTGCTTCTTCATTAGTTCAAGTTTAACATTTTACATACGGTAGTTGAAGTTCAGAACTTGAACTAATATGATCTGACATAAATTGATAATTTAAAGGATTAAGGAATTTTGGGGTAAAGATACAATGCTGTTTATGTCCCCCACTTTTGTAGACTCTAGGTGGTAACCTTCACAGCATTAGCTCTATGGAAAAGCCATGTCTTGAGAGGGTTTTTTTCTTTTCTTTTTGAAGGCCAGGAAGTTAGGTTCATTCCATAACACAGGATGCAATTGCAGCATAGGGAACCTTGGAGACCCTTTTTGTTTGTTTGTTTGTTTATTTATTTATTTATCCATCCATCCATCCATCCATCCATCCATCCATCCATCCATGGGATAGATTGAGAGAGGTGGTCTTGAAAATGCATTAATTGCAAGGAGAAATAATTAATTTGTCTCTAGTTGGAAGTATTTTGGGATTGGTATATTTTAAGTTATGTAAATATAGAGTGATGTGTTTGCAGGTAATTGGGTATGTGGTAGGAATATATTGACTGCAAATATGTCAGAGAATGAAGAAATTCGCAAGTTATTATCTTATTGCGTTGGATGTTAGACTAGGCACCATAACTGGCATCTTTACTATTAAACATATAAGTATTGTAGATTTTATTTATCTTTGTTATTTTATTTATGTTTGTTATTGCTCACAAATATTTTAATAAGGTATTTGAAGAATTATACTTACTTTAATTTGTTTATAGATCCATGGATGTTTAAAAGATTCTCACAAACAATTCCTACAGTAGCTATGGTATTTAAAAATCCTCTGATTGTTAACTTTCGTCATTCATGGGGAATCTTTTAAGAAGAAAAACCTCTTTGCTGTGTTTTTGCAAGTTTTTGAGGACCAGGGTGTTTCTGAGAGTTACACCCTCGTTTCACTTGATGTCATATTTTTATTTTCTTTCAATTTTTATAGTATTTTTATGGTACATTATATTATGTGTTTACTATGTGAGTTGCCTAGAATATATAACTGCTTAATGAATAAATATAAAGTGAATATTTTAATATTGTCGTATGTTCTAAAATTTTAATCTTGTATTACTCCTTTAAAGCTAAAAACTGAGAAATGACTTACATGTAAGATTTCAAACTTTTAAAAGAACTTGTGATTTATATGGAAATAACAGCATTTATAAACCTTATTTATATTTAGAACAGCTAAAACTTAATTATCTGTTACATAATATTGATCAAATTTTGAAAAGTTTTTTAAATGCAGGATAATTATTTGACATGTTAATAACCATGATTTTGTATAGGCTGTTGTTTATGAGATATTCAACTTTGAAAATGTGAGTAGTGGCCTATTTAATACTTTACCTCATTAACTTCTACAACCAACTAGCACTGTTTATCTAAAACCAGAATTCATCTCATGATGGAAATGAAAGCTGGAAATTTTGGGATTATAGTATGTAGTATATTCAAGTTACTCAGAGTGGACAGTAAAAATGTGTATTTACACAAATGCTTCACTGGTTGGAAACTTATCCCATACAGTCTCTGTTGTGGTTGCTCAGGAGAAAACCAATATTTTATCAGTTTAGACAGATAATAGATGCAATATTTGTCAACAACGTAGATATGCAGTCCAGAGGAATGTACCAGCCCCTTGCCAATGTGTCCCCCAAATCTTCTTTATAAGATAGAAGACACTAACAAATGTAGAATGGGGTTGGGAAATTTATATGGAGCAAAGGGAAAACTAGTCATATACAGTGCATGTAATTCTACTTAGGTCTTATTGATTGGGGTCCATAGTGACTTTAGTATTGCTTATCAACGCAGCTTACATCTAATTTGCTGCAAGATGTTAACCATTGCTACCTTCCCGTTTAACTTCTAATGTTACACTTCTTCTGTCTATTGATGATAGAACAAGCAATGTATAGTAACTGAGGGAAGTTTAATTTCTACCCTTTCAGTGGAATAAAATAGTTTTCACCATGAAAATAGAACTGGGTTTTAAAACCTCTCTTGTTACACTGAATAGGAAAACAATGAGAAAAGATGAAATGTGTAAGTGGCAAAATGAAAAAAATGTGAGGCCTAACATTCTGATCACTCTTTTTGACTGTCAGTAGGGCTATATTTTAAAAAAAGAATCATCAACCCTCACATAAACTGAAAAAATAGTGTGTGTTTTGTTTTTTGACTGCATATGGAACACAAACTGTCAGTACTTGAAGAGAAGGAGCACTGGCAGAAAGGCATTGATTCATTCTTTTCCCCTCCTGCTGTGTATCCTAGTATTGTTAACCATGGCTATTTGAAGACAATATATTTGGATGCAGAATCGTAGTTGATCTCCTCAGTCGATTAGCTATCCAAGCTTAAGGATCTTTTAAACCAAAACTTCTGAGTAATCACAATATTTTTTCTGATAAACTGACTTATAGTAGCCATGGCAACAGCTGTCTTGGCTTTTTATGGACAGTTCTGTTGCTGCATCTGCAGGCTTCATCAATACTTCTGCTGCCTACAGAGGAAAGTGCAATAGAATGTCTCCCTTATACTTTTAACAGCTTTGCATATTATACTGTTGTGATGTACTATTATGTACTTCCCATGTTCCCAAACTTTATAGACTGTTCTTTTTGCTAAATAATTGTTTAGAAGCTGGAGTTTAAGTACTGCCACTGTAGTGAAATGCTGTGACAACTGTGTCATCCTTTTGAACATAAATTGTCATAAATTTTTTCTAGGTTATTCACTACCTCTAAGGAGGTTATTTTAAATAAATGGATACTGTACATTTAAGGGATTGTCATCTTAAAGAAATTATTTAAAGAACTTCCCTTTCTTAAACTTTATAGTAAATACATGACTTTTTTGGGGGAAAAATACAGGTTTGTATTTAACATTTGATGAAGGGGAAAGACAAATTTAAACAAATGGTTTTTAGCATTAGAGCAATAGATGTCTAAGACACGTTTTAAGTGATGCAATTGATATGTTTACCGAAACATTTTAAATTGAAGAAATTTCTGTCCTAATAAATGGAAATGAGACTTCATATGCTACATTATTTTCATTTAAAGAACAAATTTAAAAGTACATACTACTGATTTTATGTAATATAACTGTGTAGTATTGATATAAGTACCTTAGAAATTCATCAGTGGTACCATATCTATATAATTTAATATAAGGATACTACAATATAAGTAATATATCAATTGAAATGTTTGAGGAAACAGCCAAAGTGTAATTGCTGTACTAAAATGTTTATTTTCATAGATATATAAGACTACTTAGAAATTACTTCTATGGGAATATTTTATATTTTAGGATATGAAAACTTCAAGCAGGCATATAGAATTGAGTGTATAAAGTTCTGAATTTACTAGGAATTACGACGTTGATTTTAAAATTTAGTTCTATTCTATACAGCTCCCCAGTTGACTTTAAATGGTACTCTCAGACTTTTATTCATCAAATAGATGCAGGATTAAATGATTTGTCTTTTTTTCCTATCCTCATTTCAAATTTCAATCAGATTAAGCTGGGTGTAAGGAAAGGAAAATAAAAGGACATCTGACGGCATCCACGTGTCATGTAGACTATATTCTGGCATGTAGTCATTAGGTTGTGAATTATTTTTAAATAATTGCATTTTAAAAGTATTTAAATTCCAGAATGTAGTTGTTTATTATCCACTTTTCATTTAGTAAAAGTGATAAAAGTGGCAAAGATAAAAATTTAAAGCTAAACTGTTATTTTAATTATAATTACCTAGTACTGTTTGGAAAAAGAAATGTCTCTGAACCAATTTATAGTTTGATATACATGATTGATTTGGTGATGTATCATTATATAAATATGGTTGAAGGCAAGCTCTTACTTCTCTAAATGTAAGTGTGCCCATACATTTGGAAACATTGGAATTTGAGAATCAGCCTTTTAATTGCTTTGATATTTGCTCCTTTAGAACAGATAGTTAGTTACAAAGTTTGCTTAAAATGTGCACAAAGAAAGCTGCAAATTGAAAGGTAGGAATTTGGGTGTCATTTTCATGGACCCTTGGTTTAGCCAAAAAACAAGCTACATTGTTCTATCAGGCATGTCACTACTTTCACTCCCTATATGGAAACTAAACTTTTTTAAGTTGGCTTTAAGAAATAATGTTCTGTTCAGAATAAAATGTGAAACTTCTGAGAACCTCTCTCTCTCTTGAAGATGCAAAGCTCTCAATCAAGAGGGGCAATCAACATTAGAGGGCTGCTGTGGTGGTAGGGTAACTTTAATTGTTATAGGTATGTCTGAATACTCCTTAATTATAGTTAACTTAATTAACTGGCCTTAGTTCTCCCTTTTCAAACAAGCAGTTGTGTTATTGTGTACAGAAAACTATATGAATAGATACCTAAACAGTTACGGTATTTTTGTTCAATTTCATCCACTAATTGTTGAGTTATTGTCTGCTGTTTGAAGAATCTGCCCACACAGATTTTGGATTAAAACTATATGGTATTGATTTACATGCTTGATTCTGGACGTATACACAACACATGTCATTTGTGTATTCTTATTGATCCTTTAGCTTGATTTCAGTGATGGCAGGTATAGTATGTAGATAATGCCACATTTAAACATACAAGCAGGGATAAAACATGTTTAGGATATAAAAGAGATTCACATAGAAAGATCTGTGACCGTATTTAGCTACTATAGATAAGGAGGTGACACAGATTCTTGACCTATCTCTTAATACTCTCATCTATCACAAATGAGATGAAATTTAAACACAAATGACTGCATGTTTAAACTTGCTTCATTGATACAGAAAGTGTTTCTATTACTTCTATAAAAGTAAAATCGCATTATATGGAAACTTTAATGTACTTTGCATCAGTGCACTGTTATTTCAGTACCAGCAAAACTGATTGTGGTTTAACTACTTTAATTTTTCAGTTATGAAATAATGGACAAAATAAAATATATCTTCATATTTATCTGACTGGAAAAACATGCTGATATTTAGGACCTTGACAGAAAAATGCTTCCAGCTTTTTGTAACCCTTATGGTTAATGCTTTTTAATATTTGAAAATAGCCTCTTTAACTTTCCTCCTTTATATATGCGGCCAACACTCTTGCTTGTCTGGGCTTTCCCTCCCTAACACATATGGCTCTCAACTTGAACTCTTAAAAATTCTATATTGAAAATGTTGTGAAGTAAAAGAGAATGGAGACTTTTAGTGGGTCTTAAAAGTTAAAAGCCACATATTTATAGGAATACAGATAATAATACCTATACATTCATAGAATAAATGTGATTTTTTTGCTTACACCTTTGTTTAGCAATTTCCTTGTTTAATAACTGTTCATAGTTATAGTGTTGAAAAAAATAACTGACCAATCTTTGCATTTATGATCTTCGTAGTCTGTAAAGCAAAGGAAAATCAAAGATCAACTAAGCCAAAGTATAGTTGCAATTTCACTTAGTGACCATTAGCTTAACCATTTTCACTGTTGCTGGTCCTAATTGTGGTAGCTGATTGAGGACTACCTGTATTTTCTCTGCCTATCTCTATCTTTATTTTTATTTTAGTATTTGTTGAACATGTAATTCTTGACTTACAACCATTTCATATAGTGACTATTTGATCTTACAGCAACATTGAAAAAAGTGACATGACTGTTTTTCACACTTATGTCCATTGCAGCATCCCTGTGGTCACATGCTAAAAATTCCAATTCTTGGCAACTGGCAGATTTGGAGAAGCCAGAGTCATTGTTACTAATTTAACAACTGCAATGATTCACTGAACAACTGTGCAACAAAGATTGTAAAGTTGGAAAAAATTCACTTAGCAATTGTCTTGCTAGCAAATATTGATCATAAGTTGTTTACATTGGGAATTTCTTTTATGAACTATGGCGAAGAAATAGTGATAATAAACAAAATAATAAAATTTCTTTCTAGAACACTTACATTGTTGTTTTTGGCTTAACCATAAATTAATCCCTAAACTATGGTTGGTTTTCTGAATATATAGGTAGTAAGCAATCATGGATTGGAGCAAAGATGGAAGGTATTTGAATTTCATTTCCCAATAGCTTCACCCAGTATGGCTATTGGTGATTGAATGGTAGGTATGATGGTTCAGATCTGGAATGCAAAATGTTTTGAACTGAATTAGCTGACAGTTCAAATGCAAAATGGGCTGTTTCAAGCATTTTGCAGCTCTTAGGGTGCAGACAGTATTTTATGTTCAGAACAATCATTTTGATCTGGAAAAAACTCCAAATATTCAATACTTTGCCTCCCTCCCCCCAAATGAGTTGTATCTCATTTGAAATAGGTTACTTTGAATTTGTTGTATTCAAAAATTTTGCACATCGCTAATTCAGAGTCCCCTTCCTACTGGTTTAAATGTGTATTGTTTAGCTTCTTTCCTTACTGATTTTTAGTTCATATTGCAGAATGATTATAATAATTAGACAATGTGTTGAACTAAACTTGAAAGGAAAGCCCTTCTCTTAATTTTCTGTTCACTTTTGCTTATGCAATACTGTAGTTTTATTTGTAGAATCTTTCAGGAAACCAGTTTATAAAGGCCACTTTATAAATTTACAGCAAAAATTATAGTTTAATATTTTTCAAATATCAAAGATAATAACTGTAAAATATGTGCAAATTGGTTAATGGATATAGAATTTTGCTTAGCTTATAGAGGGTTCACACTAAGAAATAATTGTTTTACAGCTGAGTAACATAGTGAACACAGTGATTGCTGTGATTTGGTGTGATAAATTCATTGTTACGTAGGTATATTATGTCAATATAAACCTTCAGATTTATATGACATTTTTAAAGGTTTTTTTAGTGTATATTATATTTGCTTTTTTGAAGATTTTTTAAGTAAAAATCCAGATGTGTAAAATGAAGTAAATGTGACAGAAAGGAAGAAAAAGCTTAATAGAAATTTAATAATAATGAAAATTAATCCAATTATTAAGCTAATTTTTAAACTTGTTGCAACTTATTGTGTCCTCTTTTATAAGATAGAGATTTTTCAAAAGAAGATAATAAATTTATATCCTGGATCTATTCCTTAAAATCAGGATGTATCTTTCTCATGTGAAATTACCTCCTTACTCTAGGCTCAATAAAACCAAAGTCTTCATAAGATGACAAATTCCATATTTTAGAAATACAATTCAATCTCTCATTAAGATCCTTATCTGTAACATTTTTTCCCCAAGAATATGTGTAACTTTAAGCCAAAACAAATCAGAAGAAGACCAAATTATATGGGCTAAAGAACCTTCACATTTCTTACATTGCCAACATAAATAATCTAGTTTCCATACCTTTTTAAATAGTCATTGAAGGCTCCAACACAAATTAAAGTTTTATGAGGAATTTATTTCTTTTTTTAAATCATAAATTTATCTTTAACCATAGACCAGAGGTTCTCAACCTGTAGTCATGGGGGGTGGGGGTGGAGTGATGTCACAAGTAGTCTGCGGAAGCTTGAAGAAATGTTATGATTTAAATCTTGAGTTACATCTTAGTGATTTGTGGTCACAAAAGGTATTTAAAAGAGGCTCATGGTAAAGAAAAGGTTGAGAACCACTGCCGTTAACCATTGTTTTCCAAAATTGAACATTTCATTCTTCAAAGAAAAAAAGTGCCAAAAAAGAAAAAAAAACACATATCAAATATATCTAATATTAAACATAAGAAAAAATCCACTCCAGCTAAATGCTGAAAGACACATAAAAATCTAATAGTTCTCCATTGTAGATGAGCATAGAATCCAATGATTGGGTGATCTCCCCTCTGATCTCATAGTTGAGTCGAACCAATGAAATTGTCTCATTGAACTGAGTAAACCCCAGTTACTTCGACTCAACTTCTGATCTGGATGTTGTTTCTGGAGCTCACCATTTTTTCCCCGTAAATTATTGGATTCTATACTCAACCTCAGGTACAAGGGAGATCCTTAATTTAAAAACTTCAGGGAGGGTGCTGATCGCATATTTTTCCCCTGCGAGGGGGAGGTGGTTGCCGCTCAGCTGGGCTTTGGCTGACAGCTTCAGCCTTGCCTTTCTCAGGGGAATGCAGGGGTTTTTCATTTCTAATGGCCAGACGGCCCGAAAGCCCTGCAAGAGAAGTCTCCCTCTGTCTGCTTTGCAGCTTCGTGCTTGCAGGCAGACCCCAGCTGTAGTGTACTTCTGGCCATGTGGAGACCGGTGCGGACACTCCTCCTCTG
>JANHFJ010003940.1:140796-151247 GCA_032468195.1 Cerberus rynchops
CAAATCCAAATCCAAATTTTATTGGTCACATACACAATCATACATGGGTATGATATGCAGTGAAATGCTTACGCAACTATTAGCCAATGAAATAGGTAGGCCTTGACTTACGACCACAGTTGAGCCCAAAATTTATGTGGCCAAGCAAGAATTTGTGTAGTGAGTTTCATCCCATTTAAAAACCTTTCTTTGCCACGGTTGTTTAAGCGAATCGCTCCAGATGTTAAGTTAGTCACACAGTCGTTAAATGAACCTGGCTTCCCCGTTGATTTGGCTGGTCAGAAGATCGCAAAAGGGAGATTGCATGACCTCGGGACATTGCAACTGTCATAAATGTGAAATGTCAGTTGCCAATGGTCTGAATTTGTATCGCATGATCGTGGGGCTGCTGCAACCGTCATAAGTGTGAAAAATGGTCATGTCGCTTTTTTTCAGTGATGTTGTAATTTTGAATGGTCACTAAATGAAGTGTTGTAAGTCAAGGACTACTTGTATATGATTTGTCTGATGCTTTGTAGCCTATTTAGGGTTAGTTTAATGTTTGCAATTATTTTAACAGCAGTGCTGGTTTATGGAGGAACTAGCAGAAAAGTAGGTGAGAGGTTGAGACATACCCTAAATCAAAGTAAGTATTTTCAACTGAAAAATAAAACCTCAGGGAGCCTGGTGATCATTAAGGACAAGGAATAAGAGTCCCACTGGGATCTGTCTGGGTGTCTCACATGAATATAAATTACCATATACAGACTAAGTAAATTGATATTTGCACCTTTATATTTGGAGAAAGATGATTTGCTGTGGCAACCCCTAACGGGAACAGCATGTCCACTCAGTTCAATATATTAATAAGGATTGCAAAGATAAAATCTACATGGTCAGTTTTGCGGTGGTGGTAGTGATGATGATGAATCTATTAGTCAATTTTATTGTGCAGAGTAATTCTTCAGCATGACCTTTGTAGCTATCTAAACATGTTCTCATTCTTGCCAGCTGGATGTTGTCATAGGTCTATAAAAATCAGTGATGATGCTTGCTTTCAAAAGTGTCTTGTTTTCCTGTCTTACTATCCTTTAGCCTCTAATGATGTTTTCCTTTATTTTTATGCTTCAGGTCATCTATTCTGGATTTAGCTCAGTAGGACATGGATGAAGAAAATTAAGTCATTGTTGCAGCTGAACTTTTTTTAAAAAAAAACACCCCCCCACCCCTCCTTTACAGTTATGCTGCCAACTTAAGTTTCTTTTGAAGATTCTTCTTTTTCACCTTCACACAAAGCTTGAACCACAATGACTTCGGGTTTGTGGAGTCAAGAGAAAGCGAGCTCTCCATATTGGGAAGAGCGTATATTTTATTTGCTTCTCCAGGAATGTAGCATTATAGACAAGCAGACTCAAAAGCTGTTAAAAATACCTAAAGGCAGCATCGGTCAGTTTATTCAAGACAGGTCTTCCGGCGGGCACATCAGGAGCAACCCTTCTTCCAAAAGCAAGAAGCTACAAATAGGAATCAAGATTTTGGAACAGCCCCACGTGGTCCTGTACGTTGACGAGAAAGAGGTTGTCGAAATAGATGAAAAACGAGCCGAGCTGCTATTGGCGATCACCAATTGTGAGGAAAGATACAGTATATTTAAAAGCAGAAGCAGGCTGCGTAAGGGTCTCCACATCGATGTTGGTTCCCCAGTGAAAGTGCAGCTAAGATCAGGAGAAGAGAAATACCCTGGAATAGTTCGCTTCAGAGGCCCCTTAATACAAGAGAGATCCCTGTCGGGTATATTTTTCGGAGTGGAGCTTCTGGTAAGGATTCTCTTTATCTCTTTTAATGTACATTGGTGAAACATACTTTCTAGTATTCTTGAACGTGCGATTCTGAACACCCGTAAAGCTTTATGTTTAATTCGTTTATTGCATTTTTGTATCCTTGTCCTCCTTTTTGGATTGAAGGGTTGTGTGGGATGGTTCTCCATGCCACGTTATCCTTGCAACGTAGCTGAAGTAGGTGGGATGGAGAGAATGTCTGCAATGCCAGGCATTACACTTGATTTCAGCCATGAGTTGCTTTTATTACAAATATCTTCACACAGATTTCAATTTCTCATTTGCTGAATTCCCTGCAGCTTAAGGTGGTTCAGCATAAATTGTGTGAAACAGGTCTCTCTTTCTAATCTAAGGTCTTCCTGTGAGTTGTAATTTCTATGATGGTTATGAAACTTGGGGCCTTCCTCAGCTCTCCACATTTGGCTGGACGTCACCATTCATTTTTCTTTTCCTTTTGTAAATGCAGGAAGAAGGTCGTGGTCAGGGTTTTACTGATGGACAGTACCAAGGCAAACAGCTGTTCAGATGCGATGAGGACTGTGGAGTGTTTGTTGCACTAGACAAACTAGAACTGATGGAAGACGATGACAATGAACTGGAGAATGACTATGCAGCTCCAGTTGACTCAATGCAGGTAGACCTTCCTCCTTTGGAGCTCAACTCCAGGGTTTCTGTGAAGATAGGGAAGAATATAGAGTATGGGACAGTTATATTCTGTGATGTCATACCAGGAAACGAGAGTTTAGGATACGTTGTTGGAGTGGACATGGTAAGAAATCAAGATTTTTATGATTTTTTTGCATGTGTGTTTAAAATAGTACATGCAATATTGCTGGTGGGTGGAATCCTTGAAAGCTACTTACAGTTGTTGCCATGTGTAAATCACTCTAGTATATTTTTTTAGAATCAGATAAAATGTATGTTAATTTGCTTTTGTGGGGGATAATCATGCTTCTTGGATTACAATACAAACAACAGAGAATTTCTAGGGTATTTGAATCTTGCAGTACAGTATTACTTTGCCGGACAACAAACAATGAACAAGATTGCATATGAGTTTAACAGGCTTTACTTATTGTTCAAAATGACTTGCCAAGTTAAAAAAAAAAATCTTGTCCTTGATTCTAATGATAAGCATGTTTTATTGAACTCAGTTCTTTTCTGAGAAAAACAGTGGCATATGTCGGTTTGAGCCTCTTGAAGGAATACAAAAAGACTTTTTGCTATGAATTTGAATTCCACCTCTTAATTTCTAATACTCAAGAGCTCTTCAATAATACTTGCTGTTCCTCACTTTTGTCCTGAAGTTTGTTTCTATAATTGGAAAACATACAATAGTTTTCAAGTAAAAACACTGTTCTGCTTTGCAAAATATATCTATAGGTATTTGATGTAGCAAAAGGCTGCTTACACATTGAATATAATGGGCTGTACTTACAGCCTCCTTTGATTCCACTATGAAAGATCAAAACAGTTAGTTACCTTTCTCCTCAGCCTTTCTATTTTCTTGGTAACCAGTGAGAATGGCTGCATTTGTGTAACTTCTTAAATGGCGTACAAACGGAGCTTTGTACCTCAATAATTGGGAGGGGTTTTTTTCCCCTTAATTGTGGCATATGATTATTAGTAGACAAATGCTTTTTTTTGTTTCTATCTGTGAGAGTTGGGTTGCCAGCATTACAAGAATCTGCCTTTTTGTGTGTGTATGATGGTGTGTGCTTCTAACCTTAGTTTTGCATATAGCCTTTGCAAATGTTAGTAACATCCTGGTGTTCTTGAATGCATTCATCTGTTCTCTTGAGCCATCAGGGTAAACATGTTATAAAATGCTTTTTAGGATAATCCAATTGGAAATTGGGATGGAAGATACAATGGACAACAACTCTGTAGTTTTGCAAGTGTTGAAAGCACACTTCTTTTGCATATCAATGATGTTATCCCAGGTAATGTTTTATTTCAATTTTGGAGAAGAGTTTGCAGATTTTAGCAGGTTGATTAATGTCTGCTTCTAGTTTTAGATTTGCTTACAATTTGGGCTTTTGGAGTTCATTCTTAAAGTAGATATTTCAGGAACTACTATATTACTTGGCATTGGGGTTTTTTTTTTGGTAATGTGAATTTCCTTTTAATTCTGGAAATGTTTTCAGGCTCTTTAAAATGTCATCCCCCCCCCCCCAAACTCATTAAGTGATGCTACAACAATGCATTACAAGGTAGTCCATGACAATTGAGCCCAACATTTCTGTTCCTAAGTGAGAGAGATGTTAAGTGAGTTTTGCCCTTTTTACAACCTTTCCTGCCACAGTTATTAAGTGATCACTGCAGTTGCTAAGTTAGTATCGCGGTTGTTAAGTGAATCCATTGACTTGCCAGAAGGTCACAAAAGGTGGATCACGTGACTCTTGGACACTGCAGCCGTCATAAACATGAGTCAGTTGCCAAGCATCTGAATTTTGATCATGCGGCCAACGGTTCACTGCTACAACAGATCAATGCTACAACGGTTAGTGAAAACCCGTCATTTTTTTTCAGCGCCGTTGTAACTTTGGACAGTCACTAAAGGAACTCTTGTAAACAAAATGTATTTGTCTTAATGGGACACTAGTCTTCTCAACTATTTCCAAATAATAAAGCTTGAGGACTGAAAGTCCCATTATCTTGGCAGTGAATTTTCTACTTCAGAAATTGTCTTTTGTTTAGTAGGATAGTGTGTGGGCTAGGGAACTGGAAAAGGGTTGAATAGAAATGATGTGGCTGCAGTTCACATTGGTGAATAATTATGCATAATGATTTAAAGGCTAGTTAAGAACACTTAAAAACCCGTAAGAAATAATGCATAAGGTCTTTCCAGGTGATTCTATTTTTTGTACAGCGTTTGTGTATTGGATTATGGGATTGTCACTTTCTTTAAAAGGAATATGTTCAGATGATGCCCACATATGCTCTGATAAAAGAATTGGTGTTTGTGAGAAGAGCTCGGAACCACAGGCAATCTGTTCTTTTCTCCATATTATTAGTGTGGCAGTTTTTCTATTCACAAAGCTTTAATAATACTGTAACCCCTGTGCTGCATGTATGAGTCAACTGCTTTGCACTGGAGGAATATAGTGATTTAAGCAGGATCTACTGAGATTAGCTGATATGCTTAGCAAGAAACCATAGAATCTGAGTTACTAGACAGCCCTTTCATGGTTTTTCAAACTTGACATTGGTGATGAAACTTGGCTGTATTGTCAGAGGAACTGAAATATATGAGCAGTCTTTGGAACCAGCAGAGCATATATTTCTAGAGAAAGGACAGCTGGATTAGAAGCATTACCTTTTGGCTTGGTTAAGGACAAAGACAGAAACTTTGTAGGTGTAAACTAAACCTAAGGTTTCATTGGCTGAATTTGAGAGAGATGAGATGCAGATAGGTGTAAGAAAACATTAGAATTGCTCTGCTGGGTTAATATAAAGGTTTATTCAGTCTGACAAGCTGTTCCATTAATGGCCATCTGAGAAAGTCCTTATTTAATATTTACTCATTAACTGTTTTTTTTAAACAAACTTCCACATCATTCCTAAAGAATGGTAATTAATATCATTCCATTATGACAGGTATTATAATTGAGTATCATGTTACAGTTTGGCTATCTCTGTGTGTAAAATCTTATATGTCAGGACTTTCAGCCCTCCTGAGGAATGTCTAATGTTATCTCCTATTTTTGATTAATGTTTTGAAACTAATACATTTACTTTGTTGTATAGTGTGCTCTTATACTCTGTGAAATATCTAAACTCTGCTCTGTTTTAGAGGCCGTGTCTCAGGACAGGAGACCTCCCAATCTTGCTTATACTTCCAGAGGTGGTGGTGACAAACCTTTCTGTCATAGCAAGCCGAAGTCTACAGGTACTTTGACTCAACACTTCAGTGAAATTTACAGTGTTGTTTCTTAAATGAGGATTGCCATGTGCAATCTCCTTATGTTGCTATTTAAAGGCAAGTGTGATTACTAAAACAGTCTCTCCATCAACATGAGTGAAGATATTTAATGTGCACTTTATTGTGTTTCTTACAAAGGTTTTACCATATTAGCATATTTAATTGGTATCCACATATGTGGAAAAATAAATGTGTTATAGCAATTATGATTGGAGCCTTCCGAGTGATACTTAAAGGACTTCCTAGGATGATTGGATGATAGATAAGTGAGATAGATATAGACAGACAGAGAGGTTAGATAGAGAGGAGAGAGAGAGAAGGATGGGGGGAGAGAGAGGGTGGACAGATGGAAATGGATATATTCATTTTCCCTTGAACCTTCTGGATTCACTGCTTGAATTTCCTGTGCCGCTCACTTGCAAATGTCATCTGTAAAATAGCAAGAAGAGGGGTTTACATCGAAGGGTTAAACGTGTTGCAAAAGGATGTCTAAATTTCAGCAGAAATCATGAGAACCTTCCCATAGGTGCATATTTCTAGGATTATCCTAAGTTATGTAAACAATCTGTGAAGAAATGTTGGTTGCACCATTCTTAACCCCATGGATCTTTCCAGTCTACTGAACAAGACTGGATGTAGGCAGTTTCTGCCTTGCATATTAATATTACAACAACTACAGTTAAACAATCCATATCTCACACGATCAAAGTGTTGGTTATGATATATGAGTCGTGGATTTAGTGGCATGTAATTTTAAATAACTTCCCAATGTCCATTCCTTCTGAAATATTAAGTCTGAAATCAGTGATCTGTATGTGGTATTAACCTTAAGACCATTAAGCTTCATGAAACTTTATTTTCTCAATAAACATCATTGTTACCTGATGTAGCTTTGTGCTTTCTAAAAGATACTATGTGTATAGCTTGAAATGTAAGTTGAGAAGAGAGCTGTTCTGTTAAAGGACCGAATGAAATCATGCAGTATTGTAATGATGGGACCAGACAACCTGTGGTTGTGTTTCTTCCATAAAAGTCACACAGTTCTGAAGCAGTTTTATAGACTTTTCTAAGAACATCAAAGCTTACTTGTTATATATCCTTCCCTCCTAACATGGCCTGTTTTTCAGGTGTGCTCTCTGATCCTGGAAACAGAAACAGAACAGAATTTTTCTACGCTTTAAACGGCTCCTCAGTAGATTCTCAAGCACAGCCAAAATCAAAAAATACATGGTATATTGATGAAGGTAACAAACTGGATTTTGATCACAGATGTAGTAACAAAATACAACTGCAATGATGCAGAGAATTCTGACAACTGTATTGACCTATATTTTTGGATGTGCTTTGATGCATCCTTTTTTTTTCTTCCCAAACTGTAGCTTTCTTTGTATTGCTGCTTTGAGTCATGTTGAGCATGGTCCATCATTCACTACTTACTTCCACATAATTCCTCAGAGGAATTAATTTTACACTCTCATTTTGATCCAGCAACTTATCACAAACAGCTTTTGAAAGTTGCCCTTGACTCTCTCTTTTTTTTTAAGCAATTCCTTATAGTAGCAGTTGCATGGCTTTAAGGATGTGGGAAAAATCTAAATCTCTTTTGGTTAATGCCCAGTTCCTTAGTTCATGGCTGTAGTTTGTCAGATGAAGATTTTTTTCTTCGGCCCAGATTCTATAGTAATTTCTCAGTCTTGTTAGAAAATACCCAACATTGCATGACAGCTTGATCTTATTCTCTTTATTAAACCAGTTGGGTTGCAGGCAAGAGCATGCAAGAGGCTTATAAATAGTAATGTGCTATTATACCAGCTTGTGACCTCATGCACTGAGCTTTGACTCATGATTTATTTATGTGTCTTCAGGAGACAAGTTGGTGAGTGTGTCCTTTAGGGCCTCTGCCACTGATGGTACGAATTCACGAGAGGTATAGATTTCGTTTTTGTTTCCCAGTAAATCTTGGCTTCCAGATGACCAAGATCTAGAGCACTGTTTCTCAGCCGCAATGCGTAGATTTCAACTCCCAGAATTCCCCAGCCTGCACAATCTAGAGTAGCAATTTTAAGCAAATAGCTTAAAGTTGACCAATAAAAGCCTCTGTTTTTAAATAGCTGACACAAAATACACAGTAATTCTGGAATATTAAATAGCCCTTAAATATTGAATAAGATGGAATTGTGGCTTCAAAGATTTTTATGTTCAAGGGTTTGTTTGGTTTTTTGTCACATGAGCTTTTCTGCTGTGCCCAGCTGTCATAGAATGTAGGAGTCAGAAAACTTGAGGGACAATAACTCAATTTATTTGGAGCATGTACCAAGCTCACATGATATTCTTTATGAACTTGGAATAAGTCCAGGGTTTCTTTCACCCAAGTTTGGTATTGCTGTGAACTATTTGTGTCACCTAAGGAACTTTGTAATAATTCACAAAAATTTATTTGGTTTGCTGATTGGTATATAGCAGAAGCTCAGATTCTCGGTTATAATCCTTGATTATGATATTAATAAAATCTCCCTGATAGCTCATTGTGCTTAGCAGGTGCCAACAAGCTGTTTTAAAGCAATTTATTCTTACATGATAGAATCTAGCCAGAGAGAGAGAGAGAAATTCCAGCACGTTTTACTCATTTTACGTGAGAAGTGCATCCCATCAGTTGGGGTGCCTCAATGAAAGATGTAATTTGTAATCCGTGCCCATTTCTTTGTTTTGCCTCCAATTCAAACAGTGGCTGAAGATTCTGCAAAATCGCTCAACGACTCCTCTTTGGGCTTTGGAAATTCTTCCCCGCCGCTGCAGCCTGCCCCATCAAATAGTTTATCTTCGGAAAACAGATTCCATTCCCTGCCTTTCAGTCTAACCAAGATGTCAAGCACCACCAACAGTTCTATATCGCACAGCCCGCTCTCCTTATCTGTTCAGTCGGTTATCGGAGAAGGGACTTCCGGGCCAATCCAGGAGACCCCCCCAGCCGCAGTAGCCCCCATCAACATGCATGGCCTTGAAGCTGGCTCTTTAGCCGAAGTGAAAGAGAACCCTCCCTTTTACGGAGTAATCCGTTGGATTGGGCAGCCACCGGGGGTCAATGAAGTGTTAGCCGGACTTGAACTGGTAATTACTGTCAGATTTGAGAACCTGTCCATCTTTACCCTGCAGGATCCTTTTATTGTTGCCTTTCTCTTAAAATTCCCTGGGTACAGCTTGACTCTGCCGTCAGGCCAAGGTGAACACTTACCACCGGGCTGAAGCCAGGTCAGGATTCTGATAGAGAATCTTCGAGTTATGACTGTAATTGGGTCTGCAATTACGGTTGTAAGTCATGATGGTCGTAACTTAGGTCTCCATGTAATCAGATCCGATTTTAATGATCTGTTTCTGCAGCCGTTGTTAAGTGAACCCATCGTTTGCTGTGGGGAAATTTTTGCTGGAAGCCAGACGTAAACACTGGTTTCGGGAAAAATGTCTGAGATTGTGGTCATGTGACCACAGGCAAGCAGCCATAAATGCAGGCCAGTTGCCAAGGGCCCAAATTGTCACATGGTTGTGTATATGTGTGTGTGTGTGTGTGTGTGTTGAGGGAGGGGTGTCAGGACTTTGGAACTTCAAAACCGAGTCGCATTTGGGTCCGTTGTAATTCTGAACAGTCACTGAATGACTGGTTGTAAGTCAAGGACTCTCAGTTCTGTGACCCATTGTGCTAAGTGGGGAGGGATGGGTGCAAATAGGGGGACCCTACATCAAAGGGAGACCGTGATCTCACCAGGAGCCGCATTTAAGCTTGGTAGTTTCATTGGGAATTGTGCAGGTGATGTGAGTGTGCTGTACAAGGGTTGAGTCAGGAAGCTTAAGCATTGTGGCAGCCATTTAGCCAGGTTATACGGAGGGGTGTCTCGTAGCACTGTAATTTCTATTCGTGTGAGCATTCACCAAGAAGTGCAAATTTCTCTCTCTTTTTTTCTCCCTTAGGAAGATGAATGTGCAGGTTGCACCGATGGGACTTTTAAAGGTACCCGTTACTTTACCTGTGCACCAAAGAAAGCCCTTTTTGTCAAATTGAAGAGCTGTCGACCCGATTCCAGATTTGCTTCATTGCAGCCGGTGTCCAATCAGATTGAACGTTGCAATTCCTTAGGTATGGACTACCTTTCTCTCTGTACAGCTTTGCTTTATTTTGAATTCAGGGGGGAGAGGGGAAGCAGTTCTAATGATCAAGGTAGTTGTCTCTGTGTGCGTGTGTGTGCATGCTTCTGCCTGTAAGCATGTATATATGTGCACATTTATGAGAAATAAGTGCCTGTATGTGTTTCTGTCAAAACAACATTGGTCACAGGAATGCAGAAGCGGGATGGCCTTGTGACTTCGCTGGACTTCCTATTTGGGTTTTTGATATTTCCATTGTACATTGAGCTAACGTGGAATTATGAAAGAGAACATGTGTAGCTTTAATTTCCTGTTGTGTTTGTTTTTCAGCTTTTGGAGGCTATCTCAGCGAAGTGGTTGAAGAAAACACTCCTCCCAAAATGGAAAAAGAAGGGTTAGAAACTATGATCGGAAAGAAAAAGGGGATCCAGGGTCATTATAACTCCTGCTACTTAGATTCCACTTTATTCTGGTAAATGAAGGGGGAGGGGAAGACTGCATTTCAAGCCTGAGATGGAGAAAACAAATGATACGCATTTTCAAACCAAATCAAATTTTATTCATCACGTGCA
>JANHFJ010003940.1:239647-251044 GCA_032468195.1 Cerberus rynchops
AAAGAAACAAAGAAAGAAAGAAAGAAACAAAGAAAGAAAGAAAGAAAGAAAGAAAAAGTCCAACTGACTCTTGAAAAAACAACTTTGGGGCAACTATGACCTGGATGAATTGAGAATCTCCATAGACAGGTAACTGTTCTCTGTAAACCATGAATGGGATAGAAGAACTATCAAAACTTCTTAAATTATTTGGTCTTGAACAAGAGAGTTCAGCAAAGCTAAAACCCCAAAAACGTCCTAGTCTAATTGACGATCTTGTTTAGGTAAACTTTAAATATTTCACAGGATCGTGTTGCTATCCAAGGATAGGAAAAGAAGAGACATCAATGTATAGAAATGTCCTATGAAAAATCTGGGCTTCCCAAGAGCTTGACGAGGGAACCCAGAATTAATCCTAGCTTAATGCCGAAGATTACAATCTTCATGTTGTATATTATATAAGCATTATAACAAGCATTCCAAAGGAAGCATACCATAGATGTTTTCTTTCCCTTTCGTCCACAACAAGGGCAGGAAAAAACAAATCGGGAATGGAAAACGACGTTTCCTTCCCTGAAAATTTCAAATTTCGATAGATAATCATTTATCCCAACCCATCTCCTATGCTTGTAGTTTGGAAGCCGGAAGGGGAAGAGAAAGCACTGAGTCTATCACATTTTCCCCCCTCCTGAACAGAAAGTTGAATGTAAGTCTAACAAATCACTCAAAAAGCACAACTGATTTCTTTCTACGTTTCTTCTAAAGCAGGAAGACTCACAAATATTTGGCTTCTGACTCCATTTTTTTTCCTTCTCTCCTGATTTCAAAATATCTCTCAATCAAAGCCCCTGAAATCGCAACAGCTTCTGGCTGAATATAGACGCTGTCACCAGGTGGAAACAAGACTAAAATACAGGTAGTTCTTGACTTATGACCAGAGTTGAACCCCACATTTCTACACAGTTGTTGTTTTGCTCCATTTTACGACCTTTCCGTTGGCAGTTGTTAAGCCAATCGCCACCGTTGTTAAGTTAGCACCAAGTTGTAAAGTTAGTTATAATGTGAATCTGGCTTTGCTCATCAGAAGATCGCAAAAGGGGATCACGTGACCCAGGGACATTGCAACCGTCACAAAAACAAGCCTGCAATGGTCGTGTGAAAAACAGCCTAGGTTACATACTTTTTTTCAATGCAGATGTGACTTCGAAGGGTCACTAAAGAAATGTTGTGAGTCAAGAACTACCTGTTGTCATCGAAGCCTGAAGTTGAGATTTCATTTCACCAAGGTTTTTTTTTATATAATTTAAAACAAAAACTAAATATCTTTTCAGTACAGGTTAAGTCCTTGACTTCACTTAGTAACCTGTTCAAAGTTACAGCAGCACCAAAAAAAAGTGACTTAGGACTTCAGTTTTTCACCCTTAGGACTGTCGCAGCATCCCTGCGATCGCGTGATAGAAATTCGGATGATGGACAACCGGTTCATATTTACGACGGTCGCAGTACCCTGGGGACATGTAAATTCCCTTTTGGCGACTTCCTGACAAGCCAAGTCCATGGGGAAGCCTGATTCGCTGAACAACTGTTGTGACTCATTTAACATCTGCAGTGGATTTGCTTAACAAATGCAGCAAGGAAAAATCTTAAAAACAAGGCGGAGCTCACTTAACACACGTCTCACTTGGCAACGTAAAGTCTGGGCCCCATTGTGGTCGTATGTCAAGGACTTTATCTGTACCCACAGAAAATGTCAGAAAAACAGAGAGGGCTGGCAAACCCCTGCCTTATTTCACACACGTGTGTCAACATGCTGCCATGTGGCCTTTTCCCGAACCTCCTCTGGGCATGGCATTGTCCTCCCCCGGAATAACCCAAGTTTGGCCACTTAATGTCCCTTTCTCCAACAACGTGGAAGAAAATAACAATCATAAAACTGGAATGACTGTGAAAAGTGGCCATCTTCCATTTTTTTTAACGTAACAACGAAGGAGGACTAAGGGGGCATGGATTGGGTACCAACAGAAAAGCCCCTGAGACTCGACTTGCTACTTGAAACTCCATACTTGTTCCTCCCATCGTGCCCTGCTCTGCTGGGGCCGATAGGGGTAGTAGTTCCACTCTTTAGCCCCCCTCCTGTTTCAGCATTTCTTCATGTCCCCCTTCCCAAGTTTTTAACTGGCCCAACTTGACATTTGCCAGGACTCATTGTTTAAATTGGGGTCTTGTCTCTACCCCTCGGTGTGATTGTGGTGCTCTTCATCAAAATATCCATCGCATTGTGCCCGAATGTCCATCAAGAGCTTACCCTGGTCCAATGTCTGATTTTTTTTCCAACATAGACCACCCTGTCCTTGAATGGTTGGGTGGACTGGACATTAACCTTTGAACTATTGTAAGACCATGTATTTGCCATATGCTAAATAATAAATAAACTGGCCCATTCCCCTAAAAAGGTCCCAAGTCTTCTAGAACAAAAACCATCTTCGTTAAAACAGACAACACAACCCAGTTTTCATCTGTTGGAGAGAGAAAAAAAATGTATTTGATTACTGGCAGAAAATTACAGTCTCTCTGCTGTTAGTAAGTATTAAAGGATGAAGTAACTGGACTTGTTTCTTTTTTCAGGCTTTCCAAGAAAGTGCATATTAACAGACCAAAGAGATTTTTGTTTCCGTTTCGGTTTTGTTTTCCTGTCGTACCCAATACAAAATAAACAACACTGCAGTTATTCCCTTAGTCAAGACGTTCATCTCGCTGAGAAGATATGTACATTTTTTTTAATGATCTGGATTATTTCTCACCGTATGTACAAGAGCATCCTTAAGCTGTCCATGGAAGGTGTGGTTTGAGATAATCTTAGCAGCACAAAAAGTCCAGTACTTTTTTAATAATAATAATAATAATAATAATAATAATAATATACCTACAAGGCAGAGGGGTTTCAAACTAGCAAAACAACACTGTGGGGTTTTCGCTAACCGACTCCGTGCTTGTTTACTGTACAGAAACAAACGGACATCTAAAACGACTCCAGTAAAAAAAGCACAATACAAAAAAAAAAAGACCGTTTCTAAAGGGGACAAAAGAAATCTACCTAATCATAATCGTAGCCAACCAAACCAACGGAAATCAAATCGAGCCCGTGGCGAAGGATTGGGTATCCTTCGATTTTTTTAAGGTGGTCCGTTTTTCAATCCTGGGCGCAGAGCTGGCTGTGCAGTTAAAAAGCAACCTCTTTGCCGAGAAAAGTTTCCATCGGGATTGAAGGGTGCGCAGGTATGTACGTACGTACGTACGTTGGTGTTTACACCCGCACGTGGGAGGAGTGAAGGGTGGCACAAAGGGCTGTGGGCACCGCACGACCACCAAAAAAACATTTAGGGTTAAACTGGAAGGAGAGAAATAAATTAAAAAAAAAAAAAGCCAGAAGGAGACCCATCCGGCCAAACAGACTTGTGTTGCCATAAATGTTACAGCACTTAGTCAATTAGTATATTTACTTCAACTTACAGAACTTAAACGCTTGCATGTCCCTGCAAAGCCAAGAACAAACAAACAAACAAAAAGTTATATCACTAATAAATAAGCTGTTTTTAGAACTCTAGATTTTCGAACGGGTACAAAAGGATGTGTCTTTAATGTTTCTGTGTCGTGGATTTGCCAAAAACAAACAAAAACAAACAGGGAAGGAAAAAAACGAAAACAAAACTCCCGCAAACACAACCCCCTCCCCAACCCACTTTCAAATTGCAACAAACTGCACAAAGGATCCGCAACTTTTTTTTGTCCTTAACTCGTTACAATCTCTTTGCTGTCCTCCACAAAGCGCGTTAGCCGGAAGCTGTTCCCGTTCTCACTGCCTGCCATCTTCTCCAGGCCAGCCAGAGGCGCGTTAGGTTCCGAATCCTGGAATTTCTCCAGGCTGCCGGTCAAACCGCTAATGGGCGAGCTGCTGCCGTTGCCCAGGCTGCCGGGAATGGGGGCGATCCCCCCGTTCTGGATGACCGAGATCTCGTTGGTCTTCATGGCCAAACCGTTGGAGAGGGCCGCGGCGTATTGATTCCAGAAGCTGGAAGTGTCACCATTTCCCGACCTGACGGCCAAATCTTTTGGAAACATGTCTGGAAATTTGACGGGGTTGCTGCCGCCGAGGAAAGTCATGGGCCCGTCCACGGAGAGCCGCCTGCCTCGCCTGGCAGGGGTGCTGTTCCACATGTGTGTCCCCATGTGCACCTGAAAGAGACACGGGTTAGCAGTGGCAGTGAGGTGTAGGTCAAGGTAAGCCTTGAGTTGTAAGTAGCCTCTTCTCTTGAGTTTTACTGTCTAAGCCAGGGGTCCCCCCTCTCAAACTTGGCGGTTTTATGATTTGTGGACTTCAACTCCCAGAATTCCTCAGCCAGCATGGAATTCTGGGAACTGAAGTCCATTGGCTGAGGAATTCTGGAAAGTGACATCCACAGGTCTTAAAAATTGCCAAGTGTGGAGACCCATGGTCTTAAGCTAAGCACAGAACATATAAAATTAGAATCACAATGCTAGAAGGGACCCCAGTCTAACAACCTCCTACTCATCGCAGGAGCCTCATACCATCCCCATCAAAAGGGTTGTCCAGTCTATTTTTGAAAACCACCAGTGATGGAATACCACAACTCCCAGGATGCAACCAATCCCATTGATTAATTGTTTTCAGTGTCAAGAATTAGTTCCAGGTTGGATCTCTCTTTAACAAGCCTTCCACCCATCAACTCTTTGTCCTGTCCTGTCCTGAGGTGCTTTAGAGAATAAGTCAATCCTCTTTTATCTTTGAGAGTCTTTCAAGGACTGAAAGATAACTCTCCTGTCAACCTGAAGTCTTCTCTTTGATGAACTAGACATCTCCAACTCCCTCAACCATTCAACCAAATGGTTTAGCCTCCAACACGAGGAACTTACTCCTCCAGATGTTGATGATTTACAACTCAAAAGCGTTCTTCACTATTGGCTGTCCTACAGCAGCTGGGAGGTGGCAACTGAGCAACATCTCGCTGGCCACCTTTGCTCTAAGTTGGGAACAAAGGATGTCACCTATCAACATCCTCAACAACTAGATTTTGAGGAAACTCCAACTCAAAGCAACAGAACATCTCTGCTGTTGACTGGTGAATCTCTTATCACCACAAGATCTTGTTCTCCAGTGGATCTGAAGATACACACCACAGAACGACTTTGCTAACAAAAACAACAAGCCCAAAAACAAGTTTGGGATTTGGTCCATGACTGAGCGGGACTCAAGTGAATTTCAAAAGGTATTATTATCTTGAGTTAGTTGGAGAAAAGTGACCTGAGATTTACTTCAAAGGGCCATGCTGTATACATGAATGAGGCCAGAATCCAATTTAGAAGAAGGTCAAGATTTCACAGATTGAAATACGGGCAGTCCTCGACTTATGATCACAATGGAACCCCAAATGCCTGTTGTTAAGTGAGACATTTGCCTTGCCCCTTTTTATGATCTCACTTCCCCATTAACTTTACTGGTCTCAGAAGGACATGAAAAAGTGATCACATGACTTTGGGACATAGCAATGGTCATAAATATGAGCCGGTTACCAAGCGTCCAAATTTTCAAATGGTCACTAAAACAAACTGTTGCTGTAAGTCGAAGACTAACTCTGTTTCTCTGTTTGCTGCTCATATCACGTACATGGAGGCAGGGGTCCCAAAAAATTCAATTCATAATAGTGTTTAAACTTCTGTCTCATTTGAATATGACCATTTGATATTAAAAGCACCCGGACACCAATAGGTTTGAATTTTCATATTTTTCTGCAACCGTTTCTAGAGAAAAATACTCAGCCAGGCAAGTGAGGTGGACAGGAGAACAAAACTCCAATTAAAAGTTGCTTTACCAGCCTTTCAAATTATGTGGGAGTCAGTGATGAAAATCTAGAATCTTAAAGAGTTGGTTAAAAACTTTGCCCCAACCAAATATAAATAAGAACAACAAAGAACTAGAATAGAATAGAATAACAGAGTCGGAAGGGACCTTGGAGGTCTTCTAGTCCAACCCCCTATTAGGCAGGAAATCCTACACTACTTCAGACAAATGGTTATTCCAACCTCTTCTTAAAAACTTCCAGTGTTGGGGCATTCACAACTTCTGGAGTTAAGTTGTTCCACTAATTAATTGTTCTCCCTGTCAAGAAATTCCTCCTTAGTTCTAGATTGCTTCTCTCCTTGATTAGTTTCCATCCATTGCTTCTTGTCCTAATACCCCTCAAGGTGCTTTGGAGAATAGCTTGACTCCCTCTTCTTTGGGGCATCCCCTGAGATATTGGACCTAATTTCTATTTGGTGGAAGCTGCGTTTCAGAGGGACCTCGTCATTTTGAGTTTCTATCTTGTGAAGCACAATTCGGGTCTGTGTGGGAACGGGACGTGCCTCTCTCTGTTTAACACCCAGGCAAGTGCAGAATTTTGAAAAAAAAATGGTGTTTTTTTAAAACAGGGATGAAAGGTGTAAGGAAGGAGTTACGAAGGAAGTCACTACTAGGAAAAGGATGTAGAAGGATCCAAAGAGAAGGATTGAGAGAAAACCAGTCAACGCTTACAAAATATATTAAGCCTTCTCCTCTCACCTTTCTCCTTCCAAAAATCCAAAAATAAACCCACATGTCATTTCTGTGTGATGAAGTCACAAGGATAACAAGCACACCTGGTCACACATACACAGATATTCAAACACATGTAAAGATGGTTTTTAATTTACGTCCAGTCACTTAGTTCGAAGTTCTGGTGGACCTACGGGAGACGGTGTGTGTGTGTGTGTGTGTGTGTGTGTGTGTGTGTGTGTGTGTGTGTGTGTGTTACTTCTGACCCTGGATTTGAAGTTCCAATGGTCTGAAATCCCCTTCCCCTGCTCATGTGACCATGCCCCTCTCAGATGTTCATCAACATCTGGGGTATATTTATGGTTGTTTGCAGTGTTCTTCAGTTTCAGGACGGTATTTTCTGATGGCTTTTGCCAAACCCTGGTGTTTACTTCCTACTTACTTTGCGGCAAAACCCCACGTGTAGCAAACCAGAGGTTCACTTAACGACTGCTACAAAAAAAAGTTTCAAAATTATTACTGAATTGTTTGAATTACTATTCCAAACTCGCAAGTTTTGAACCGTGATGGGCAAAACGGTCATAACCCAAACACTACCTATAACACCCTTTCATCTATTTATACCTAGGAAAAGAACCTGTTCCTCTATTTTTTTTTAAACTTTATACACTTATTCCAGTATTGGCAATCTAAGGGGTTATGTGCTAAATATGATTCCTGGCTGCAATTTTATCACTGGAAAAAAAAAAAGCATGGAAGATATGCACCCAACAAGAATGTGCCATCCCTGCTCCACTTAGCTTGTGGTTTCAGGACGCATGGATGCAGCCATTCCACAAGTCACACAAAAAAAGCCCCTCCTGATTATACAGGAAGTCCTCGATTTAACAACCACAACTTGAGCTCAAAATTTCTGTTGCTAAGCGACACGTTTGCGAGGCGAGTTTCGCCCCATTTCAAGACCTTTCTTGCCACAGCCGTTAAATGAACTGTTGCAGTTGTTAAGGGAGTAACATGGCTATTGAGTGAATCTGCCTTCCCCATCAATTTTGCTGTGTCTCGGGACACTGCAACCGTCATAAATATAAATCGATTGCCAAGTGTCTGAATTTTGATGACAGGACCATGGGGGGAAAGCAGCCACGGTCGTAAGTGTGAAAAGCGGTCATAAGTCAAATTTTTCAGTGCCGTTGTAACTTTGAATGGTCCCTAAACGAACTATTGTAAGTCAAGGACTACCTATATAGAGGTCATGATTCTCATGCGAAAAACACTGAGAGAAATCAACAGCCTTGATCTTTGCAGACCACTCGTGGTGGCCCAGTGAGCGCATCATGCTAAGCCATGGTTTGTTTGCCAAGGGTTCCCTCAGGCCCCACATCGCACACTGAGCCATAACAGCACAATTTGCAAAAGACAGCGTGTGGGGGGGTCTAGATCCACCCAAGAAGGCAAGCCAAATACCGAATCAACCCCACCGTTACGGCTTGGTGCAAAATGTGAATCCTGTTGGGACGATGTGATGCAAGTGACACAGCTAAAGGAAAAAAAAAAAATCAGAGCGTTGTAAGATGGGAGGGAGAGAGAGTACCTTAAGGTTGCCCTTGGTGGTGAAAGCTCTTCCACAAATTGTGCAGGCGAAAGGCTTCTCCCCCGTGTGGGTCCTTTCGTGGATCTGCAAAGCACTGGAAGACGAGAAGGTCTTTCCACACGTGTTGCAGAAGTGCTGCTTGGGCGTCCTCCGAGGCAGAGTTGGAAGTAAGACCGGGGATGTCGCCGAAGGCAGCAGAGGTCCTGAAGGAAGCAAGCTGGGCAGTGTCTCTTTGTGGTCCTGAGGAGAGCCATGTACAAAACCGTTGACCTCGGTCTTTATAAAGGCCGAGAGTGAGTTTGCAGGTACAACAGAGGAAGAAGAGTTCTGAGCTGGGCCAAGGTTGGAGTTGGGTTCAAAGAGCTGTGATGGTAGATCTCGCATCTGATGTGTCAACATGTGCTGCTTCAAATTACCCTTTGTGGAAAAGCCACGATTGCAGACTGTGCAAATAAACGGTCTCTCTTTGGTATGACTTCTGTAATGAATGTCCAAGGCACTCTGACAAGCAAACGTTTTGCCGCAAATGTCGCACGCCGTGTTCTTAAGCTTGCCTCTGTCGCGGAAAGGAAACAACAGGCCCAGCGGCTCTTCCTTCACCATTTTCTCTGGATTGCCCGAGGTCAAGTCCAAAGCACCGCCGTTGGCAAAGGCGACGGGCCAACCGTTGGCAAAGTCGTTCGGTAAAGTCCGTAGCGGTTTGTCTTCGATGCCCGGTGATTTGTAGAAATCCGTTGTGCTGTTGGATGGGGATAAGGCCTGCATGGAAGAGGTAGACTCCGAAATGGCAGGACTTTCAGCACTTTGACTTTCCATATCACCCCCAACCGAGGAAGAATCGTTTGTCATGATATCCCCTTCGACTGATCCATTTTCCACCGATTTTAAACTCGCTTGTAGCTGTTCAGCCAGCCCTGCGTTGATCATCTTCATCTGGTTTTCTAAAGCAGCAATGCTTGATATTTCGGGTGGCAACGGGGAGGATGATAAGCTATCTTGAGATGCATCTGCAGACTTAGGGGTGTCTGGTATGCTACTATCAGGACAGTCTTCCATGTTCTCATCAGAGAAGACATCCAGATCATCAAAGGTCTTCTCATCAAACGAGCCTGTGTCGGATTCCATGGACTCGGGATAGTTTTCAGTCACTGGTGTGTTAGGGATCTGCCCCCCCATATGCATTCTGATGTGCTGTTGCAACACAACAGCATTGGTGAACTTTTTCTGGCAGATGGGGCAGGAATGTTGCACTCTCAATGGTGGCATGGCACGATGGACGCTATAATGGGTCTTTAGATTGCCTTTTGTAGTGAAGGCCCGGCCACAGATCTTGCACTTGAAGGGCCTTTCCCCGGTGTGTGTGCGGTAATGCATCTTCAGAGCGCTCTGACAACTGAGCACTCGATGGCAAATGAGACATTCGTTGGGATCACTGGCTTTTTTGTCAATGTTTTCTACAAGCTGCTGTAGTTTTGAGGTCTCCGAGGCTGGTGTTCCATCCAGCAGCCCACCAAATGGGAACTTGGCCTTAAACTGGTCAGACATGAGAGGCATCAGCGGACTGGTAAAACCAGCAACCACGTTGCTGGAATCTGATTCCGCTGCTGGGGAGGTCACAGAATGGTTCACGCTAGAAGAAACACTGGGCATGCTTTCTTCGGGTTTGTCACCGGAGGACAGCAAAGACCCCATCTCCCCTTCTGCCAGATGCCCGTTAGAGTTCTTCCCCGCAGGATCGATGGAGCCAGAATCGCTTTTGACAGAAGACGGAGGGCTAGAGGAAGGTTGACTGATGGGGATGGGCTGAGGCTCCTCCATTTTGATAAAAGGTGTCAAGCTTGGAATGGTCGGTGGAAGCGGAAGGCCAACAGAAGGGGCCAAAGTGGATAACACTGGCTTGTTGTCCAACCAACTGGTGACAGGTTTCTCTGGTGGTATGGACATCCCATATGGAATCCCCGTACTGGTGGGAATGTTGTCTAAATGCTCTGGCACCGGATACGGGTTCATCTGAATGTGAGGGTATTTGTCTTTATGTCGTTGGAAGTGGACTTTTAAATTCCCCTTGGTGGAAAACCGGTTCCCACAAATGTTGCATTTGAAGGGCCTCTCCCCAGTGTGAGAACGCAAATGGATCTGCAAGGCACTGTCGCTCCCAAAAACCTTCGCGCAAAACCTGCACTTATGCTTGAAGAAGGCTTCGTCCGAACTACTTTTCGTTTCGAAAGCAGCTAGACTGGGCGGCTTGCTTTTCCTCTGCTGGGCCAAAGCAGACAAGGAGTTTAAGTCCTCTGCAGTTGTTCCAAGATTGGATAAAGG
This sequence comes from Cerberus rynchops, assembly GCA_032468195.1. Classification (NCBI taxonomy): domain Eukaryota; kingdom Metazoa; phylum Chordata; class Lepidosauria; order Squamata; family Homalopsidae; genus Cerberus; species Cerberus rynchops. Next base: position 250,126 of record JANHFJ010003940.1, read on the forward strand.
ACTGGGGAACACAGAGTTACTAGGAGAGGGTTGAGGTAGAAGAGGATTTGATACAGGGCTTAATAAACTGCTTATTGCAAAAGCTGGCGATGACGACACGGTCCCTGGCGGGTTGCCAAGCTGTGGGCTGCCAGTGTTTGTAGTCACTTTGTCGGAAGATGACGTTGTAATCGCTGCGGTAGCGAGGCTAATACTCGGAGATAAGACGCTACTGGATGGAATCGTAGTGTTGCCAGAATTGCTCTGAGGTAGCTGTAGAGGCGATAGATGTTTCATACCACCAATGCTGGCAGACTGGCTAGCGAGGCTCTGTGCCAATCCAGCCGCTGCCGCCAGCTGTTGGGATAAATGGGAACTTAATGTCGACAAGGGGTTGGCTGACGCCCGCACTGTACACTGCGATGGGTTCGGAGATGTTGTTGGCAAGTCTGTGTTCTGGGAAGCCAGCAATAATATTTGGTGACGGATTTGTTCAATCAGTTGCAGCTGATGGATCTGTTGCTGTTGCAAAGCCAAGAGTTGCTCCATGAGGGCAGGGACGGCCAGCTTGTGGGTTGAGGTGCCATTGCAGCGCGCTTCCTGAGAGAACTGGGCCACCGCTACTTTCGTGCTCTGAAGGTTCTCAATGATAACGTTGCTATTGATGACGGAGAAATTGCCCAGCATGGTCAGATCTCCCAGTTGAGGTAGAGAGGTTGTAAGAGCTGAGGTACCCTTTGTGGAGCAGTTACTGCTTGCAATAGTAATCTTGATGGTCTGGGAAGTACTGCTAGTGCTTTTGCTAACACTGGAAGAAGACTCCATATCCATGGTTTCTTCCTTGTCAAGTTTGCTGTCTTGCTCAGGAACGTCGCTGCATTCGACTCGATACACGTTATTATCTGTGTTGTTGTTCTTCCGATCATCGGGATTATCTTTT
>JANHFJ010003941.1:55344-67783 GCA_032468195.1 Cerberus rynchops
ACATACATATCCGGAAACATATATCACCAAGTTCAGTTAGCCTTATTTTAGACCTTTTGTTTGGGATCAGAAAGAGAACTTAGTTGCATCAATTGAAAAAGGGGAGAGATTCATTGTTCCAGGATTGGAATCTATTGTTCCAGATGTCTGCAAGTTAGGTTAATGGTCTTTCTGAAATTTGGAAACTGGCATTCCATTTGTTTTGGTAGTGCTACTGGCACTTCAGAGTAACAAAATGAATATTAAACTACAGTACAATCATTAGAGTCAGGAAGGATACAAAGAGAAAAACAGAAGTAAGAGCAGGGAAAAAACCTAGGTCTACTAAAGAAGAACTACCTATTCCAACTGCAATATGTTGGATAACTAACGGATAACAACAAATAAATACAAAATAATCTTCAGTTTTTACTGCTATACAGTAGCCGTCTAAATCTGTAAAGCCCAAATATGGTAACCCTTGCTACAGTCCAGCATAACTTCATTTCTAATGGAAACTTATTTAATCAGGTATAATTAACTAACTACTAGACTCAAATGGAGAATAATGTTACTTAATTTAGAGATTATGAAATGGTTGAAATCTTTCCCAATCAGATTTTAAAAATACAGTTATACTATGTGTAGCTGTGTAGTGGGGATGGGGAAAAAAATCCCAAATACAGATGTCACTTTATTGCTAGATATGATATGGAATTTCCTTCATATTCTTTATGCTTCTCTCTTTTGAGTTGTATCGAATTCATATCACACATTTCTATTTCTTTTGCTATAAATTCCTAGCATGGTTTTTCAATTCCATAACATTTGTCTGAGAGTTTTTGAACATAAGAGAGGTCAGATAGGGGGCATTAAATTCATTGTATCTATTCATCTTCTGACATGACAATAGACGCAGGCTATCAGCCTGTCCAAAACAGAAAATCCCATCAGCCTATTCAGCATTTTTTTTAATTTTTAACAGAATCTAGAAGTAATAATAATAAAATTCTTGTTCAATGTAATAATAATTCTAATTTATTATTCATTTATTTTTTTAAAACAATGTATACGGACAATTCCCAAATTACAATTTTTGTTAGTTAAGAGAAGGTTAAAAACACAAAACAAAATAGCCAATAAATATAAAAACTAGACAAAAAGAACAGGAAGCAACATACAATGAGATTAAATCATAACACGCTCAGATTCCAAAGCTATTTACCCTACATGCTCATCTAACTCAAGATTGAGGAGGATTATTAGTAAAATTAAGATTTTACTAGCAGGAACCTGAAGCATGGTTGTCATGGGACAATTGGAGATAACTTGGGCCTGTGCCTCAAAGAGTGCCAAAAGTGATAATGATCACCTTAAATCATATCTAGAAAACTTTAGGAATCCATTGAAGCTTGCAATGTGAAGATGTCATAAGGGCACATCATAATGCACCCATAACAAGCCACTATACTCTGCATCAATTTAATATCTAAATTGTCTCTGGATGTTTTCAGGGCCAGTCCCAAAAAGAGCATATTGTAGTATTCCAAGTACCCTACTAGGGTATGAGTGACCATGAGCAAGGCCTCCCAAATCAAGAAATTGGAATATAAGAAGTTATGCAAAGGACTTTCTGACTGTGGCCTGGCAAGCATATGTTGAGAATCTAAGAGAACAGCCTACTAGTTTCACCTGGAGAAGAACTACTTTATTTAGAACTGAATATAAACAGTTTTCACATGCAATGGACACTAAACTGACAATAACTTGGTTTGCTTGGGTTTAAACGAAGTCCCACACAGAAGCTATAGCTTCTTGAACCTTTGGTTGTCCAGGCAAAAGAAAGAATAGTACCATCTCTCTATCTTGTGTTTTTGGATGCTCACCTTAGTGTTAGTCTTGTAATTACATGGTTCCATATTTTCACAATTTTATACAAAATTAACAAACTATCCAGTGTTGGACAACTATAGTAATGAGAAATTTAGAAATCAGGTCTTGTGTAAATGAGTGGATAAGATGGTTACATTTAATAGATTACATGGAGGAAATGTGATGGCATTAAAAGTTATTATCAGTGGGGAAAAAAGATCTTAGGAAAGGGTAGCTTTACATTTACTTATAAGTATTTATACAGAATCTGAAGGGCTTCTGTCTGGAAAGCTCTAGACATAAATTTGCACTGAAATTAGACTACATCAGTGGTGCAATCCAACTGGTTTTCCTATCAGTTTGGTGCACACACATTTTGCTGCTGTGCAGCTTCTAAACTTATTTTTCCATTCCGGAGGCAACATGTGTTATGGCCCAACAGCAGCCAGCTGAGCTGTTGGTGGAATCTGACAGTGATAAACACTATGGGACTGCCCTGGAGGCTGAGGAAGACTCTGGGGGTGTTCGGAGTCAGAGCAGGGACTAGAGAGGCCTGTTGACCACCAGTTAGCGGCTGAGTCAGGGAGCAGTGAGGAACTACAGAGGGAGGCTGTCCCTGACGTGCGTATGTATAGGGCTGCGAGGAGGAGGGAGCTGCTTCAGAAACAGGGTCAGAGAAGAAAATAGAATACAGGTGGCTAATGATTGGCCCCTCCCGGAGAGCTTATAAGTGGAGTGAAGGGAGGGGAATTTTGCAGGAAACAACAGTTTACTAACTGAGCTGTGTGGAAGGCTTTAGAAAAATCTGTGAGTTGCTATAACACCTTGTTTTAATTGAGATAGTATTCTGGGCTCTCAGCCAGGGGGTTGCTTATCTCCGCATTAGTTGTGGCATACAGCAAGGTATGCTTTTGTGTGTTTTAAGACCCGAAACAGAACAGAGGCTGGCAAAGAAACAGTCACTCTCCATACAGTATGCAACTGAATTACAATTCAGAGAGAATTCAAAGAGTACAGGCTCAGTGAGTGATATTGCAGGCTATGATTCAGCAACAGTACTAGAAAGAAATGAAGGCAGAACCAATCAGTTTATCAATGATTGGAGAATGGAAATGTGGCCATCCCATAGATTATTAGTATATGCTTGCATCTTCTGCAGCTCTTGAAGTTAAAGCTATTTGCTATAATATAATAGCCTCCTATATAGTGTAGTGCCATAGTAGCTTCCTATGCTATCTTTCCAAAATCAACATACTCTCATTGTCCATGCTTGTTTATTATCTTTTAAAATCTAGTTTTAAAAATAGTTCATTTGCTCCATTATTATAATTATTCCTTGGTGTAAGAGCAACACTATTATAGAAGTCATTTTATATGTTTTTGTCATGTGTTTCTCTCCTCTTTTAAAATACAGAACCGGCTGCGGTACTTGATGTATGGCGGAAATTCGGGCCAGTTTACCCCAATATTCAAGAAGTGACTGTCTTGATCAAGGTGATAATAAACTTCATTTAAAAAAAACACTAGAGATTATCATTATCAAATTAAAAAAAACAGGTGTCACTATGAGAGTGTAGGTCAAAAAAGTCAAGAGGTCAGATTTGACCAAACATTCAAATCTTTTAAATGTTTGTTGGCCATGCAATGCACATTAAAAAGGGGTGAAGACTGCTTTACAGGTTGCACTTTGTAGCAAACCTGATCTGTTTACATCAGTGGTTCCAAAGGATTGAGAGAGAAGGGCTGGATTAATAATCTCAACTGGGTGTGGGAAGGGGCACTGGGCAAAGCTGTAATTTCTTCACTTGCTTCTGTGAAAAACGTATCTGGGTGGGATGAGGCTATAGCTGGTTTTTCTCATGGTTCACCACCTGAGAGAAGGGCAGTTGGGAGATAATGTATGGAGTAGAGTTGGATGTCTAGTGTCATATGGGCAGATGTTCCATCTAGCAGATGCTGAGCGCTAGGTAGAAGAACCATAATGCGTGGGTGTGTTTATCACATCCTATATTGCACCAGTATGTGCGAGGGTGTGATGATGTAACCTTTTCACTGGAGATGGGAGCACACCAGTTGGAGAAATTGGATGTTGTGATGTTGCAAAGATATCATATCAGAAATGTGGCATGGAGGGATGCAGCAGAAGACAGGCATGGGCTGTCCTTAAAGAAGACACTTACCTGTTCTGTATTATTGAAACCTGGTTGGATACAAAGGTGAGGCATTCCCTACTCAATAATGTGCCCTTTTGGGTTTTGAGTGTGGCATCAGATACTACTCTGGGAAAAAGAAGGGAGTGTGGCTGTCAACATTCGGGAAACTTTGGAAGATTTTAGAGGTGCTGCGTTGGATATGATAGACCTTGTGAGACCTTGTTTGTGAAACTGGATTAGAGGGATCAGTTGGGCTTGCTGCTTTCCTGCTGTGTAGCAGCTTCCTTGCCTATACTTCTCAGCTCTGTGGCAGAGGTCAGGTGGATTTTTCTAGGCTCATGATTTTAAGATGTTTCAACCTGTCTTCTGTGGGCCCAGAAACAGAGGCAGCTTGGCAGCCATGGACCTCAACCAGATTATTAAGGATTATTATTATTATTATTATTATTGTTGTTGTTGTTGTTGTTGTTGTTGTTGTTGTTTGGATCCTACTCAGGGGTGGGTGGTGGTGGCGGCACACACTAGATCTGATCTCCATCTCACAATTGTGGTGTGCTTTGAAATTGAGTATTGACATCAACCTCTTATCAAGTAGAGATCATGCCCTCCTAGCCTGAAGCTAACTCCCACTGCAGGGAGGAAGGATCAATTCAGTTGGTCTGCCCCAGACAATTGATGAACCTAATTGGATTCCATAGCAACCTTAGGTTTATTCCTAAAATCTAGGCTAGTACAAAGCCTTAGCTTTGAATGAGCATGCAATGGACAGCCTTGGATCAGATCATTCCTGTTCTGACTCTCTGCATTTGTGGATTCTTGAATTTCTTCCAATTTTCAGAAGGATTCCCTGAGATGAAATAATGCAAGACTTGCCTGCAGCACCATTGGAGGAAGCCAAAGAATGAATCTGACAGAGCCTAGCTAATAACCTTTATTTGGGCTTACCTGAGAGCATTGAAACAGGTGTTCTTATTGTGTGAACAGATAGCTGGCTGGCATCTTCATTTTGAGTAACCAGATGGCTCCTTGGGAAGGAGGGGCAAAAGAACATCTGCATAGCCACAATGAAGATTATTCCAAGCATTTAATGGATGAAGTCTCTCAGATTTATAGCTGGAATTTAACTGGGACTCAGATGTATACCTGGAATTTGATATGGAATAGAAGAGTATAAATACAAATGTATAGAAATAAAGTATGATATACAGTCTTGCTTGGTTATCTAGGGAGAGTTCCAAACTGTAGGTTCTGAAGAAGTGGACATAGGGTGTAGCCACCTGTATTTTAGATTCAACTCCCTCCTTGCAGGTAAAGGCCTCCCAGGTAGTAGTGAGGTTGAACATAGTGAAGGCTTTCCTTGTAGAATGAAAAGTTCCACCTGCTTTGAAAGAGGTGGACATCCATAGTAAGACGTTTTTTCTTCTCACTTGATTTTGAGAACATCCCAAACATTTCAAGTTTTAAAAAATCCTACTAAAATCCTGAGGATACAATCTGAAGAGGTAAAATGGCAGACAGTAAAATACTTAAATGGCTCCCTACTTTTTTGTTTGATTCTGATTAATTCTTCATGAATTCTTTCAAATGCTACTGTTACCTGGGGAGGATGGCATTTCAGTGTAATTTAGCCCTCCTGAGCAGCTGTTAATTCAATCATTTTTTCCCTTTGGATTTCACATTTCTGTAACTTTTTGAACACTATATGTACAAATAATAAAATATTAGTTTTTGCTGTTCTCTAAAGGCAATTCTGCATTTCTCTCTAGCCGCTGTCTCCAAAGGAAAGCAGAGGAAAAATTCTAAATTATAGAATATTTTATGAAAAACAAGGAGAGAAGGTGGAGTTATGTAAAACAATCGAAATGCATTGCAAAGTGATGGTGCCCCCAGCAGTGACCATTATTTATGTGACAGCACACAATTCCAAAGGAAGTTCCAAACCTGCAAATATTATAGTGAAACAACCCCCTCACAATTACCAAGGTAAGATATCATAAAGCAGGCAAACTTTTCAGAAATTTGTACTGAGTTATATTATGTTAGATAATAAGCCACCCAGAGTCCTCTGGAATGGGTTGCCATATAGTAATTTTTTTTAAAAGATATAAAATGGAATGGAATAAAATATCCAACTGGGGACTCCCTAACAGTATTCCCATGCTTATTTATGGCCCTATTGTAATATATTACTATTTAATATATTACAATAATTCTTGATTTAACAATCATAATTGGAATCAGAATTTCCATTACTAAATAAGGCAGTTGTTAAATGAATTGTACACTAATTTTGCAATCTTTTTCGCCACGGTTGTTAAACAGATCACTGCAGTTAAGTAAATGTAGTCATTAAGCGAATCAGGTTTCCCACATTGACTTTGCATGCCAGAAGCTGACTGGGAAGGCCATAAATGGTGACCACACGATCCTGGGACACTGCCACAGTCATAAATACATCCCTGTGGCCAAGTGCCCACATTTTGATCACATTACTATGGGGATGCTGTGACGGTCATAAGTGCAAGTCATTATTTTCCAATGCCATTGTAAATGATAACGTCGCTTGTGAATAATTATACATTTTGAATTCTGCTATTTGCAGATTGAAGCTATTAAATTAATTCAGATAGATTACTTCCTTCCACTATGTCTATATCTGCAATGTACAAGTATGTGTATTTATATATACCCAAATTTCCCAGTTGAAAAATATATAATTCCAATGCAGGCATAAACATTACAGCAGGAAATTGGAATCTAAAAATATATTTAAAAGATCAGTTTCCTGTCATTGTAATTATTAAAACATCATATATGTGTGTGTGTGTGTGTGCTAAATTTCAAGTAACAAATGAGTTAATAGTCATGATACTGCCTTAGAAACATGCAGCCTCTAGTAGTTAGAATAATCAGAGGGGTATTTTTATCATTTCTGCATTCTAAGAATTACAGTTGCATATGAGTCTTGTTGTTGACTCATTTTCCTACAATGCCCTCTACAGATTCAATCTAAGTATAGCATTCTTAGAAACATTTCAAAAAACAGTTCTTTGTTAAAGAACGCTTCTAACAGAAACAATATTTTTAATTCACCTCTGGATACTGTACAAAGTTCTATCTATTTGCCTCATTAATTCAGTTTATAGATGTTAGGAACATAAACTTTTCTGCCAAAATATACCCTTTTCAACCTAGTCAGCTTCCGCAGCTTCTGAAAATACAGAAAACTCATAAAATCCAGTCCCAATTGATGATTTGCATTGGAATATATGAAGCTACCCTTTACAGTTTTAGGAAGAATGCACAGAGAAATGTTGCCCCAGAGGATAATACCGTGGGAAAGAGTTTCATCAAACTTATTTCACCTTATGCATTACAACAGAGAATGAGCAGGCCAGCAAGCTGAGCCATAATTTCTTTTAGCCATGGCTTGTTGAATATAGTGTTACGTACAATACATGTTTACCCATGTCTTATTTTCTTTCAGAAAATGCTACATTTTTGGCTTCAAGCATTGTGTGTCAGTGTGTTATTTGGCCTTTGCCTTTAAAAAGGCATTGTGTGATGGAATGTGTCTATGAAGCAGAAGTGTTGTGATGGACTATAGTCGGGATGGCGAACTTATGGCATGCATGTCCCAGGTGTCACACAGAGCCTCTCTGCGGGCATGCAGCCATTGCCTCAAGTTATTGTCTGCGCATGCGCACACGCGACTCCCCTCACAACTGCACATGTGTGCAACTCCCACACACTGTGTATATGTGCAAGATTCCATGCATGACTATGCATGCACGCAAGACTGAAGCTTGTACATGCATGAAAGGCATATGTGCATGAATCATGCATGTGCAAAAGGCACAGGCATGAATCACACATGTACAGAAGGTGCACGTGCGCACAAAGCACACGGTCACATTCAACACTCGGTGCCATAAAGGTTTGACACCAGTGGACTATAGTAATGCAGCAAATTCCCAGGAAGGAGGAAGCAGATTCCAAAGAGGAGGGTGAGATAAGAGACAGCAAATCCCAGAATGGCATCATGGGAAGAGGAAGAGATTGAGGATAGCCCCTCCCTACAATTTCCTAGGATACATTCATTAGGTTAGGGTACTATAGGTTTTGTCTAGCAAGATTCTGTCTATTGGTGTTCTCTCCAATATATACGGAAGCAGACTTGGCTGTCTGCTACAACTAAGGAGGGAGATAAGCAAGCCCTTGGCTGGGAGCCCAGAAAGTTATCTCTATGAAACAAGGCTTGAACTCACGAAATTCTCCCAATCTTTCTCTACGGCTGGATTAGTAAATTGTTGTTTGCTGCAAAATTCCCCTCCTGTCACCCCACCTATAAGCTCTCTGGGAGGGGCCAATTATTAGCTACCTGTATCCTATTTTCTTCTCTGACCCTGCTTCCGAAGCAGCTCCCTCCTCCTCGCAGCCCTACGCATACACACGGCAGGGACAGCCTCCCTCTGTTCTTCCTCACTGCTCCCTGACTCAGACACCACCTGGTGGCCAACAGGCCTCTCTAGTCCCTGTTCTGTCTCCGTACATCCCCCCAGAGTCTTCCTCAGCCTCCAGGCAGTCTCATAGTGTTCATCGCTGTCAGATTCCACCAACAGCTTAGCTAGCTGCTACTGGGCCACAACAATTGGGTATCAGTATATGCAAATAAAGATCTGGACTTTGTTTGAATGATGTTACATCATTTGGGGGCTGGGCCTGACACACGCTTTTCATTTATCTTGGTCATAACTGATAACTCAGCATGTACAAAGAAATATCGTAGTAGCTACTAAAATGGAGAAATTCTCCAGTCTTCCATAATGTCTGAGATGGAAATCAATCTATATGGAGGTCACCACATTACAGAGACGAATCTATCGTTTACTAATTTGAAGAGCATTTTTAACTACCATAAGTCAATGCAATCCTTTTGAATGAATGTCAATATGTATAGTTATGGAAATATGCAGTAAGAAAAATGATATGCTGACATATAACCCCGTCTGTTTTTCCCCATAGCTTTCCCACCCCCTACTAATATCAAAATATTCACTGATAAACAGAAATCAATTTCTGTTAAATGGAAACCTCCTAAATCTGTTGGAAAAACACTTTTATGGTACATAGTGGAATGGATTTCTGCAAATTTCAGTCATTTTCATCATAGCTTTGTTGCATGGAAAAAAGTCCCTTTCCAAAATACATCAACTTTTATTGAAGGTAAGTTACAAGTCAATATTTTTGGTGTCTTCACATTAAATATGAAATATACATATGCATATTTGTAAGTACAGGTAGTCCTCAACTTACAACAGTTCATTTACTGACCATTCGAAGGTACAATGTCACTGAAAAAAGTGACTTATGACCATTTTTCATACTTATGACCGTTGCAACATCCTGATGGTCACATGATCAGAAGCTTGACATCTGACTCATACTTATGACAATTATGGTCTCCCAGGATAAAGTGATCTCCCTTTTGACAAAGTCAATGGGGAAGCCAGATTGATTTATTTAACAACCGCCTTACTAACTTAATGACTGCAGTGATTAACTTAGCAGCTGTGGCAAGACAAGTCGTAAAATGAGGCAAAATCCACTGAACAAATGTCTGTTCTGTTAGCAACATAAATTTTGGACTGAATTGTGGTCGTAAACTGAGGACTACTTGTACAATATCTAGTAACACAAGATTATATATTTAAATATATATATTTAATCCTCAGTAATATAGAATGCTTTTTCGAAGGCATGATCTGCTTTAAAGCCAAGCAAGCCCTGATTTAATAAATTTGTTGATTAAAAAAATGCTACTAAAATCATAAGAACATCAGAGAAATTATGCTGGGTGAAACTGAAAGTCATCATTCATTTCGCACAGCAAGTAATCAAATGGAGGACGTGTACAATTGAGTCTTTCCATTCAAGACTCTCAGCAACTGGTATTCATGGACATCTGGAATTAACAGATGGCTGTCATAAGTATTATAATCAATTGTCTTATCCTCCATGAATTTGCCTGCTTGTCCTTTACAGCTACCCAAGTAGTTTGCATGGATGAATACAGGCTATTGTGAGAACATAGTGAAAGAGATCCATCTGGACCCCACTTGGATGGTAATTAAATGTACTCATTAAAAGCATTTCCAGAATGGATGTTCCTGCTGTTAATTCTTGCTGCCATGTTTTGCTCATGTAAAACAGTTAAATCATGATTTCCTTCTTAGGAAAAGGTTCTGTCGATGATGACGATTCCTTTTAAGAGTATTAGAATTAGAACCAAAATTCCATAAATAAAAGTTATGTGCTGTTTTAAACTTCACCTTCACAGAAGACATCAGAATGGGAGAGAGCTCCGCCATTTCAGTATATGCTGTGTATCAGAAAGGCATCAGCCGAGCCAGCTCTATCCAGAGTGAGTAGACAGATCGTAAAAGATGAATGATAGTTACTGATATAGAAACTTTTGAGCTACACGTCAGGTTTCTTTCATCTGGGTGTGTACTCTGCAGATCGTGTATGTACTGTATAGGAGTTCCTTTGAGTCAATCTTGTCTCCAGATGATTGCCTAGATCAAGGGTGTCAAACTTGATTTCATTGAGGGCCACCTTGGGAGGGCAGGGGGCATGGCCAGCTCAACATCACTTGTGTCGGGGGAGCTTGTGGTGGCCCAAGAGCTCTGCCAGCAAAAATGGGCTCCTAGGCTCCATTTTCAGCTGTGACGGCTTCCTGCATCCCTCTGCCAGAGAAAATGGAGCTAGGGAGGACCGCCTGCATGTCTCGAGGTAACATGATCACTTTTTTCAACCTTTTGACAAACAAAGTCAATGGAGAAGCCACTTAACAACCATGTTACTAACTTACCAACTACAGTGATTCATTTAACAACTGTGGCAAGAAACGTCATAAAATGGGGCAAAATGCACTTAACAAATGTCTTACTTAACAAAAGAAATGTTAGGCTCAATTGTGGTTGTAAGTCAAGGACTATCTGTAGACAGCCTGTTTCCAGACAATGAAATAGAGAAGAAGAAATGAAATAGAAATAAAGAGGAAAAAAATACCCAAGGATGTGAAAAATCCAATCACTTTAGTTAAAAGTTAAAAGCAGCCATTCAGAAGCCAGTTATGGGGATGAAGAGAAACTGATTCTTATAAATAAAGTTGGTAGTTCTGATAAAATCACTCATTTACGATATTTTGGTACTTGTCAAAGATTCTGAAGATTGAGTGAAAATTTATTCTCTAGTTCTGCCCACAGAAAAATCATACTGATACTGAAAACACTGTTAAAAAACTGAAAAAATGTATTATGATTCAGAACTCAGAACTCAGTCAAGAGGACATTATATGACTTTTGTTTTGTAATAACTGTGTATTGGATGACAATAGAATTCTTTTTTTTTTTTATATAAAAAAACATATTTGATTCCCAAAGTTAAAATACAAAACCTAAAAAAGAAAAAAGAAAAAACAGCATAGAAAAAATGTGCATAAAGACAAAATAACAAAGATATACATACATGGTCCTCTTTGGTTGAATACTGACAAATATATTTCGACAATAGTAGTTCCCCCCCTTGCAAAACAGGTCCACAATTTATAAACTTCTACATCTTCATTTGCTAAAATACTATCTGGCATTAAGAATATTACAAACATGAAAATCTATTATCAATCAATCAAATTGTCCTATCATCTACTGTAAAAGAAAGCAGTTAATGGCAATTCCAACAACATGCTAAACTTCAACACCCTCTATTAATGATCTGTTCTTGTATTTAACTTGCAGAAATGCCACAGACGGCTTTTAGACTACCATAAATCACTGCAATCATTATCTCTGATCCATCCAGGATCAAATATCCTCAAGTGATTCTTGATAATAAACTTTTCCTTGAAATTATAACTGGAATCTTCCAGATAGTTACATCTCACTCCCCAAAGTCATAAGTCTCCATTGAGAATTACTCTGCAGCCCTTGTTATTCAGTAGGTTTTCCCATGAACCAAATCATAGCATCCCCCAAGAGTTGTCTTCTCACTATATGTAAAAAGTCTCTTCTTCAATATCCTTCAGCTTTTCTATGAAGATCCAGTCCATCACCAATCCACCGTGTCATCTCCACCATGATTAAATCTTTTAAATTGATGGGCTATTCAGCCTCCCCTACGAAGTTTCCAATTCTCAAACAAACCTATTGCAAGTCTGATTTAACTGCTATCACCTGTAACTGAGTTTCATCTTTAGATTGATTTGAAACTGTTGCTAATTCATCAAATATTTTGTCTACATTTTCATCTAGAGCTTATAAACATTTTTTTTCCAAACAAAGTCTTTAACATTAAAATCACCTGGCTCCTGCCTCTTTTATATCTCTTTTTGGGAGCATTGTAAAAACTATATAATATATAATGTTCTGGAT